>CAUYQV010116205.1:0-12520 GCA_963574575.1 Galagoides demidoff
GAAATGGTTTGAATCACAGAGGTAGAATTGTAGTGGGTGGAAAGTGATTGGATTCTGCTCATATTTTGAAGGAAGGTCCAACAGAATTTGCTGATGTTTTGGCTGTGAGAGAAACAGAGCTTCAGAAGGAACACTTCAAGACTTCATGACTTTTTTTTTTTTTTTTTTTTTGAGATGGAGCCTCAAGCTATCCCCCTGGGTAGAGTACCATGGCACCACAGCTCATAGCAACCTCCAACTCCTGGGCTCAAGCGAGTCTCCTGCCTCCACCTCCCAAGTAGCTGGGACCACAGGCGCCTGCCACAATGCCCAGGCTGGGGATTCGAACCCGCCACCTTAGGTGTACGTGGCTGGCGCCTTAGCCAATTGAGCCACAGGCGCTGAGCCAACTTCATGACTTCTAAGAAAACCTCTGAACCTCAGGGTGTGCAGCAGTCAGTGTATACATGGTATTTAAAGCCATCAAATTGGTGAAATCATCATGGAGTGAGAAGAGACCACGAGGAGATGTTCAAAGACTGAGTCTGGAGCCTCCCGTGTTTAAAGGTCAAAGTCTAAAAAGAGAGAAAGGTAGAAGAGTGATGATAGACTTTCCCCCAGGACCCAAGTGAAGAAACTGTTTCAAAGGTAAGTATGATCAACCTTGCCCTGCTGCTGTGGGGTCCAGCCGTCCAGCCTGATCAGTGATTTAGCGATAAGGCAGTTACGATGAGACCTGTTGCCATGGAGTGGTGGGGGTGAAAGGCTGCTCAGAACAGATTCAAGGGAATGGAAGGAGAGGAACTGAAAATAAGGGTGGAAGAGCCTTTTGAAGACTCCAGCTGTGAAGGAGACATTTTATTTTTACTATGGCAGATATTATAAGCATGTTTGTAAGCCCTTAGATGTTTTATTTTTTACTATGGCAGATATTATAAGCATGTTTGTAAGCCCTCAGAAGTGACTCAGTAGAGAGGGAAATTTTGCTGACACAAGACATCATTTGTACTGGGGACAATTGCGGAATCAATGTCCCTGCGTTAGAGACAATGGGACTAGAACACCAATTGAGAGAGGCTCATCTTGGTTAAGAGCATGAGTGTTATCTCAGGTGATAGGAAGGACAGAAGAGTATGCAGACAGACGCAGGTAGGCCGGCAGACGGAGTGGTATGCAGAGAGCGTGTGTTTGCACTCCGGTTGCTCCCCTTTTACCAACAAAAGAAGAAATAAGACCATCAGCCAAGGTCTGATGAAAGAGGAAAAGGTGTGAAATAGTTCTTTAAAGAGGAGGAGAGTGGACAGGGAAGTGTAGTAGCTTTGCTGTTCATTGATTAATACAGAATGTTAATTGGTCATAAACCAATCAGTTGGTGTTTCAAACTTGTAATAAATACTATGACATGAATGAGAAGAATGGGTGTGTTTGAAGAGATCCCAAATTCAGATAGAGTTATATCAATAGAGCTAAAACAATACAACCCTAACATTTAAACAACATTGGCTATCATTTATCTTGGATAATTTTGAGGGAACTTTCGACCTTTTTAATGCCCTGTATATTAGTTAGCAATGCCTATAGATGCATAGCCAGTAACGTGAAGTTCTGAACTCATTGATGATGGGCCAGATGAATCAGATTTTAACTGTAAAACATACAAATATGAATTGCAATTGTAACTTAAAAAAAAATCCTCACATAGTAGATCTCAGTGTCCAAAACTCATTCTATATTTTATGTATTAGAGTGTTCTGTTGAGGAGAAGTAAATATCCAGAGAGAAATGAATTCACTTGCACTCTCATCAACTCCTAGCAGCCTGTCTGCTAAGACTAATATAGTAAATAACTAGACTAACAGTAAATGACCAGATGGTCTCCTTGTCACTAGGAAAGGTTACATATCCTTAGATTTGTAGGGGAAGGTTGAACAGAGATGGGTAGAGAAGCCACAAGAGGGAGTGGGCTGAAAGTGGGTTGAGATCTAGTCTGTGCTTTGCAAACTCTCTGTTCCCCTTTCCTTTTTCTGTTGTATTTTGAAATCCCAGGATGGTCAGGGGAGTGGGAGTGCTTGACCCAGATAATGTGTGGTTGGAAACTCAGCTTTGGTGGATTTCATTTATCTCCTTCAGAAACTGGGATAAAAGTTCAGCTAGCAGTGAGAGCTAAACATTAACCCAGGGTCTTGAAAGAGCAGCTTTAGATTCCTGGGACAACTTCTACTATTCTACTATGCCTAAGATTAGGGACATTATGTTGTAATTTGAGGCCTGTCTAAATATCAGGGAAGTTATCTTTGTAACATGAGGCCAATACCCATCTCTTGAGCCTCATAAGAAATAATGGAGAAAGTTAATAGATTTGGCTAGCCCTTGAGTCAATTATTTCAAATGGCTATCTGAGAGTCATAAAACAAGTGGCCATGAAATTATACTGTGGACACAGATTGGCAGCCATCCTTTAAGGGTAAAACTGTGTTTAAAGCTAAACCAGAACAAATGAGCAATAACTGATTTATAACATATTGCTGTTATGAAATATGGTTCCTTAGCACAGATTCTTAAGATTGATGACTATGTCCCATTATGTTTCTTTGTAAAAATGTGATATCAAACATACCAGCCTACGAATTGAAGGCTCTTCCTTCCTTCCCTCCCTTCCTCTCCTTTCCCTTCTTATAGCCATTTTAGAGTATGGATATATTTAGTTTGGGTTATTTGGCTTGAATCAGCATATTTATTAAATAATAAGGAATCTGTTTTGAGTTAGTGTAAAAATAAATCTTGAACAATGGATTCCCTTTGTAATTACTGTAACATGGTCAATACAAGAGAACCTAAAATAAAATTGTCAACATGGAGTTGAACTTTTTTGAAACTGACCTACTATAAAATGAAAGACTCATTTTTCTTCTTGTTTGATGTAAAAGGATGTCATTTATTGAAACTTTTTATAGGTCTAGGAACTATAGAGTTTTCTTTTTTTTAAATTTCCTTACTGCTGTAGGAACTATAGAATTTTAAAGCTGTAATAACCTAATGTAAGCCACACCCTCTTTTACAAATGAAGAATCAGAGAGATTAATTAACTTTTCAAGGAGATTCAATTATTAGTGGCACAGAAGAACTTAAATATTAGTTTCCTGACTTTGTGTAGTGCTTCTTACCATTTCATCACTTAGGTTTCTAACATAAAAAATTTTTCACTGACATAGGATTTAAGCTTGGAATCATATGCTTAAATTCAGGTTTTAGCTTTCTTTTTCTGTGGGAGTGGGTTAAATAATGGATCTTCATGTTAATGTATAGGAATTCAAAAAATTTGAGACATAATTCACAAACCATAGAATCTATTTTTATTCATTTTGAAATCTCAAGTTTAAGTTCTCCTCACAGTATCCATTTTACTTAGGTAGCAAGCATACAAACACCCTCACAGAAAAGTTTTTACAATTAAAAAAAGAAACAGGGGATGAGAAAATTTCATCTTCATCATTAATAGCACTCTGGAGTAGATATAAAGGCCTCTGAGCTCTGAGGATGCTTAATGTGGGTTTTTTTTTTTAATGCTTTGAGCTAGGCATGGTGGCCCATTTCTGAAGTCCCAGCAACTTAAGATGCTGAGGCTGAAAGATCACTTGAGCTCAAGAGTTCTAGACAAGCTGTAGTGACCTATGATCACCCCACTGCCCTCCATCTGTTGCCACTCCCTGAAAAACAAAATGCTGTGTGTCCCCCCACCATGGTGCCATGGTGAATAGGGTTTTTATCAGACAAAGATAGAGAACGGAGGGGAGTATAATCACTGATAAAGACTCAGTGTGAATAGAAATGGGAGAGTAGTTTAACAAAGTTAAAAGCTGGACTTGGAGCAGAAACTTATAGTCTAAGCCTAAGTACTCTCCAGGGTAGGACGAAAGGCACGTACTCATGGACTTTTGCATTCACTTAAAAAAAAAAGACATTAAGCTAATACCTACTATGTACCAAGCCTATGGAAGTGTTGAGAATAGGGGAATGACTAAGCCAGATCCTCAAGAAGCCCTCCCTGTCTGGTGGGGCCTGGGTGTGGGGGTGCGAGGGTGGTGATGGAAAGAGGAGGGAGGGAGCATACGGCGTGGGGGTAGAGAGGAGGGAAGAGATGAAAAATTTAGGGGTACAGATATGCTCTGGCTTCTATAGCAGAAATCCGCCCTACCTCTTAAAACTTAGCCTCGTTTGCCAAATTTGGCCAGACATCATGATGCTGGTCTTCTGGAGCTGCCCTGTCAAATATGTCTAACAATCCTCCCGCTACCACCCCTTGTTTCCCCACCACTAGGGTGTCGGGCTGGGATGAGCGCCGGCTGGAAGCTGTACCCACGTTTGCTGCCTCTGCTCTCCACAGGAAACAGGAATCCAGGGCTTTGCCGTCGTTATAGCAACCAGGAGTTCTCCGGTCCTCCACCCTCCCAGACTCCTTCCACGTCCCCCGCCCGCAGGGTCGCGCTGCCGCTCCTCTCGCGAGACTTGCGCCCAGCGCTGAGCGGCTCCGCGGTGATCTCACCCGAGACTTGGGGGAGGGAGGAGTGAGGGAGGGGAAGGGATGGGGCGGGGAGGGGAAGGGCTAGCGCGGCGCCGCCGCTGCCGGCAACTTTGTGAGCGAGTTCAGTGCGTGCGTGAGCGAGTGATCGAAAAGTCAGTGTGGCGCCGAGTGCCCTGGAGGAGAGTCCCCGGGGAGGGCCAGGTGTGGGTCCCAAGGCCGTCCTCCCCAAGCCACTCCATCTCCTCTCTCCTCTGTGGCTTTCTCTCCACTTCCTCCCCCCACCGGTCCTCCCGAGCCTTCCCGCCGCCGACCGCAGTTACCTGTCCCCTCCCCCTCTCGGCACGCACCTCCCTTTCCCCCCACCCCCGGCGCCCTCCCTGGGCCTTCCGACCCTGGACCCCCTGCCGCCCCGCGTTTGGTTTCTGCGTGGGCCACCCATTCTGCTCTTTCTCCAGGAGGCAGGCGGGCGGGATGGGGGGCGTTGAGCCTCGGGGGCGGCTCGAGCGGGGGGTCCGGGAGCCTAGACAATAGTTGATGCCCGAGGTCTGGGCACTCCGCCTTCCACGCCTCCAGGAGCTCAACCCCAGCAGGCTGCTTGCCAGCCTACATTCCGGGTCCCCCTCGGAGCCAGGCTTGGGACGTGGGCTGATTCCGCCTCCTCCTCCGCCTCCCTCGGGCCCCCCTCCGCTCAGCGCTCAGCGCTCGCCCCGGCCCGGCCTCGCCGCCTGCCGTTCTCCGCAGAGGAGGCGGCGAGTGAGCGCGCGCCGACGGTCTACGCGGTTTCTCTTTCTCCCCAGGGAGAGCGCGCGGCGGACGCGCCCGGGACGCGCGGCTGCACCGGGAGGTCGGGCCGAGCGGTAAGTGGCCCCCGCGTCCCGCGTGTTGGAGGGGGAGTGGAGGTGCAGGACTGCTGACAGCCCCGTGTCTTTCTGGCGGTTGCTGGATCTTGGGCCTGGGGCAGGATACCGGGAGACCGGTTAAAGTTTGATTTCCGATTTGGTGGCGTGCATATAGCGCAGCCGGGCGGGGGCGAGTCTCGGCTCTACCGCGCCCGGCGCGCGTGCACGCACGCACCTCGGAATCTGAATCTGCAGAACTACCCCGCGGGCGCCTTGGCGAGAGGCCGGGAGACCGGCGTCCCTTTCCGAGGGGCTGCACCCTCTCTGCATCCCTGGTCTCCACCAGGCGACCCTTCCGTATCAGTCACCTGGTGAGCGCTTTGCAGGCTGTGCTGGAGGGGACAGGCCGAGTGTTTGATTGTGGGAAAGGGAGGAGAGCAATTGGGTGCCGGAGGGTGCGTAATTTCTCCCTGGAGGTCTGCGGGGGAGTGAAGATTCGGGGATGCTCTAACCTGCTTTCCTTGGAGCCTGTACACCTCGAGAGCGGTGGGGAGGCGTGAGGGTGTTGCAGAAAGAACTTTTCTTCCTTCGCCCCATCTGTTTCCAACTTCTCTCCTGACCTTAAAGGAAATTTCCGAGGCTCTTAAATCGCTCCACGGCATTTCTAGGTGGGCAAGGAATCGTGTGGGGCAAGTTGAAATTTCATCGGGGTTCACCACCTGGGAAACAGATAAGGGGAAGGCTCACTTTCAAGGAAGATGTTGTTTAAACTGAACGGTTGGCATTCATTTTCTAAGGGAAACGTTTGGGATTGATGGCTCCTAGACTACTACATTATAGATTTTATTTTTCGTAACAAGTAGTTTAGAGGCAGCATTCACTGAAATTCATACTACCTGGTAAACGATTATATTTCTAAACTGGAGCCAGTGATGCGATGCAAATTTCAGAGCAGAGGAGTCGGCTTTCATCAGGTTCCAGGTCTGTATGGATGAACTGGGGTTGGCGTTTCCTCTATTAAAGCGAACCTTTCATGTTGAAACTCTGACTCAGACTCTTAAAGCCATTGTTTTTATGCTGGTACTCTGTGGGAGTTAAGTGTCAACTTTCTCCTGTTTTCTTGTATATTCTTCCAAGGCAAAGATTCTCTGACTCTTTTGGGCAAGTATAAGATTAAGTTCTACAGAATCGCTTATTGCAGCCAGCTGAGTAACAGTATTTACTTTCTCTATATAATCCTGTTTTGAGGACTTTTGACTTTCACCTTCCTCCTTTTCATTTTTTGAAAGCTGCAGTTAAGCTACCTTTACAAGGATGAAAAAAAAAAGATAATGAGATAATGTGCCACAGTGGTAATAGCAATAGTCGCAGTTATTTAAGTAAAGTACAAGTAAATCAGTTTATGGTCACTGATGTGCCCAGCTATTAGGTGTCATCCTAGTTATTAACTAGAATATTAATATTAAAATTTTTTCCCCGTGGAATACATTATACTAAGGCATTAACAATTAACAATGTATTTTAAAATGACTTTGAGTGGTGGTTTACTCATAAATAGAGGAAAATAATAGATTTTATGTTTCTGACAATTTTTTTCTTGGTGTGTGTGTGTGTGTGTGTGTTTTATTTCAGGTTAAGGGTACAAACAGCCAGGTCACAATTTTTGTATTTGTTAGGTAGAGTCCTTCTTGTAAGACAACTAATTTTCTTATCTTGTGAATGCTTAAGTAAAGGACTCTTGAATTTTGACTGTCATTAGCTCTCTCCAGTTGACTGAGAAAACAAGTTTGGCAAGTGGCTCAAGACAGTCAGTAGGTGTTGCTGTTGTGAGCTTCTCTGTAGTTCCTGGTTCTGCTTCTTGAGTTTTAATTGCTATTCAGGTACAGTGAACTTTTTAGATCAGAAGTATCCGGCAGTAATAGTTATAATTTTATTGTGGGATTGTATGGCAAGGTTAGCTTGAATTCTTGGCAATAATTCAAAAGCGCTTCTCTGAAATTTTGTATAGAGATTTATATAACTCTTCCTTTGACTATCCTTTAACTATTGTCTTCCAATTTTTGTATTTGCTTTGTTTTTGCTTTAAATTAAGTATACAGTTTGGTGTAGTGCCCCCACCTTGGTTTTTTAGCAACTTTTAAAAAACATCTAGTAATTTTATCGAAGTAATCAGTTGAAGATTGCTTGAGATTAGCAGTTTTGTAGACTTTGAGGGATCTTGGATGGCTGAGTTGAGATGTACATTTATGTTCTATCTTAAGTTGCAGTAGTAATTTTTTAATAAATGCCTTTTATTTAAAAAATTTTTCAGCTGTGAAATTTTCCATCAGGATCATGGGAGAGTGAAATGGTATAAGAGCACAGATTCCCTGAACCTGTCCAGTTTAGTGGGAAGTTCGTAGTGATTAATGTGATTATGATCACATGCTTAATTATTATTAACGATTATGTGCCTTGTATCAGTCCTCACCGTTGTATTACCATTTTTGTCAGTCCATATGAAGCATGCATATCCTGAAGATTTTCAGGTGACATCTCAGATTTGAGCCTTTTGGTTTACTGTCCAAATTGGACTTTCTCTGGGGAAGTTCAGTAGACTCATCCTCAGGATAAAGTGCTAGAACTCCAGAAAAGCATCTTCTTTCTTCCTTTTGGCTGAAATCATTAAGCTAATAAATTCAGAAAACAAATTTCCCCCCTTCTAGGAGCCCTGTATTCCTAACCTTTTGAATTTGTGGTAGTCAAGGCGTATTGGGAGCTGCTATCTGGGAGGTGTGTTCTTGGTCTCTGTGACTCTGATCCTGAGCAAAAGAGTGTTCCTGGCCTCTTGGGACACTCTGTGTAGCTATTTGTAGTAATACCTAGTTTGGAGGTATAAGACCTTGCCTCCTCAATAAAGATTTTTCATAGCAATTATTTTTGAATTTTAACTTACAAATTTTGAAATAGTATAGCCCAGTGTTTGTCCTTGGAAAGTCTGGGTTTCAAATAACTGCTCTGCGATTTTCTGTGTATAAGAGCTTAAAGAAATAATTGAATCTCTTTCTGAATTCACTGTTTTTTCTGCAGAGATGGTCACAAAACTTCACAGCTTTGCCACAAAAAATTAATGAGAATGCATGTATGAAAGTAGTTTGTATACCATGAAGTCTTATTTACAGTTTCACTTTCTTACTTTTTCATAAACAGATTTTTCCTGGACTGTTGGAGCTAGATGGGATTTTGAGCATAAATCCCTTGGCCTATCTTCCCCAATTTATAGGTGAGGAAGCTGAGTCTGGGAAAGTTGAAGTGACTTCTTGAAGGTTTTGGAACTAGTTGATGACCAGTCAGTGACTTGGAAGGCAGGTTTCCACATTTAACTGTGTTGTTTTGTTTTCTGTACTTTTTATTTTTCTGTCTTACAATCAGTCGTGTTAAAATTTGTTGACTACTTTTTTTCCCTTCCACTTAAGTGTTCAGTGTTTATTAAATGACTAAGGAGAAGCCAAACTTGAGGAAACAAACATCTATAGTAAGGTTGAGGAGCTTGAAAGCAACTTTGATGTAGTGTTGGCAACCAAATTTTGGAGTTACTCACATTACAGAGTTACGTAAAAAGAAATTATGAGTTCAGGTTTCTACATGGTAGAGCCTGTAAGCTTTTCTAAAAGAAATCTTAATCAATACATATGAAATATATTTGTATGTTTCTTGGAAAAGCCAAACTCAAACTTATTGTTGTTCCCATTTTTCTTCCCTTTTTAATCTCGAAATTTTTTTTTTTTTGAGACAGTCTCACTATGTTGCCTCCTTGGTCAAGTGCTGTGGCGTTCACAGCTCACAGCAATCTCCAACTCTTGGCTTAAACGATTCTCTTGCCTCAGCCTCCCAAGTAGCTGGGACTACAGGCCCCCACCACAATGCCCAGCTATTTTTTTTGTTTGTTGTTGTAGTTGTCACTGTTGTTTAGCAGGCCCGGGCTGGGTTGAAACCCACCATTCCTGGTATATGTGGCCTAACCACGGAACTGCAGGCACTGAGCCCTTTTTAATTTCTTTTGCAAAAGAAAAAGTTGTACTTTCTTTGCTTATGGAACGATGGCCTACTAAATTTTAGATCTTTTCCCTCAGTGACATATGAGGGTTATCAGGGATTAGGGGCTGGGGAGTCAGTCAGGTGCAGATATAAATAAAACAGGACATAAAAAGGAAAATGCAGGAACTTCCCTTGAAAATGGGACTGATTTTTATTGATCCCCTCTACCTTCCACTGGAGTAATCTGAGCTAAGAAGAAACATCCCTGCCAATTGGGTGGCTACTTTTTAGGTGATGGGTTCTGCTTCTTCCTGGAGGGGTAAATAGAGTATTCTTTCAGCACTCATAGAGAAGTCTGGGTCTTGTTCTATCTATGGAACTCTGTGAAACACTAGTGTTTCACTATCACTTGAGATTGGCAATCCAACCTTTTATCCACTTCACTTATACTTTTTTGGTGTGGGAAATAAATTGGCTGCAATTTGATTTTTTTTTTTATTAAATCATAGCTGTGTACATTAATGCAGTCATGGGGTACAATGTGCTGGTTCTGTATATAATTTGAAATGTTTTCATCAAACTGGTTAGCGTAACTTTCACAGCATTTTCTTAGTTATTGTGTTAAGACATTTATATTCTACACCTAGTCATTTTCACATGTACCCTTGTAAGATGCACTGTAGGTGTGGTCCCACCAATTACTCTCCCTCCACCCATCCTCCCCCTTCCTCCTCTCCCTCTCCCCTTTCTCCTTCTTCTTGGGCTATAATTGGGTCATAGCTTTCATAAGAAAGCTATGAATTGGTTTCATAGTAAGATCGAGTACATTGGATACTTTTTCTTCCATTCTTGAGATACTTTGCTAAGAAGAATATGTTCCAGCTCCATCCATGTAAACATGTAAGAGGTAAAGTCTCCAACTTTCTTTAAGGCTGCATAATATTCCATGATGTACATATACCATAATTTATTAAATCCATTTGTGGGTCGATGGGCACTTGGGCTTCTTCCATGACTTAGCAATTATATATTGGACTGCAATAATCATTCTGGTACAAATATCTTTTTTATAATGTGATCTTTGGTCTTCTGGATATATACCTAGTAGAGGAATTATAGAATTCAATGGCAGGTCTATTTTTAGATCTCTAAGTGCTCTCCAAACATCTTTGCCAAAGGAACGTGTTAGTTTGCATTCCCACCAGCAGTGTAGAAGTGTTCCCTTTTCTCCACATCCGCACCAACATCTCTGGTTTTGGGATTTTGTGATGTGAGATAATCTTACTGGAGTTAGATGATATCTCAAAGTAGTTTTGATTTGCATTTCTCTGATGATAAAGGATTACAATCATTTTTTTCATATGTCTGTAGGCCATGCACTTGTCTTCTTCAGAGAAGTTTCTCTTCAAGTCCCTTGCCCACCCTGATATGGGATCACTTGTTCCTTTCTTGCTAATATGTTTGAGTTCTCTCTGGATTCTGGTTATTAAACCTTTGTAGGAGACATAACCTGCAAATATCTTCTCCCACTCTAAGGGCTATCTGCTTGCTTTACTTACTGTCTTCACGGCTGTGCAGAAGCTTTTTAGTTTGATCAGGTCCCAGTAGTGTATTATGATGCTGCTTCAATTGCCCAGGGGGTGCTCCTCATAAAATATAGTGATGATCTTTTGTGTCTCTGTGGTATCTGTTGTTATTTCCCCCTTTTGCATTTCTCACTGAGGTTACTAGTGATCTTATTTTTCTGTTTCTAATTAATCTGGCCAAAGGTTTATCAATTTTATTTATCTTTTCAAAGAACCAACTTTTCCGCTTGTTAATCTTTTGGACAGTTCTTTTGTTCTCAATTTCATTTAATTCTGGTCTAATTTGAGTAATATCTTTTCTTCTGCTAGGTTTGAGATTGAATTGCTCTTCCTTTTACAGTTTTTTTGAGAAGATTCATTTGGCTGTTGATGTGCATTCTTTCTGTGTTTTGGTTGTGGGTAGTTAAAGTGATAAATTTCCCTCTTAGGACTGCTTTTGCGGTATCCCACAGGTTTTGATAGCTTGTGGCTTCACTGGCATTTTATTCAAGGAATCTAATGATTTCTTTCTTTATTTTTTTTTATCTCCTCCTTAACCTGGCTGTCATTCAGCACAAGGTTGTTTAGTTTCCATGACTTTGTATGTGGATGAAGGTTTCTGTTAGAGCTGAGTTCTACTTATATTACATTACGGTCCAAAAAGATACAAGGTGATCGATCAGGCCCCCCAATTGCCCTAATACCCACTGAGAAGCTGGTGGAACAAGAAGCTGCCACTTGGCACTGACAAGTCCTAGAAGGAGCGTGGAGAGCTCTGTTCTTTGGTGCAGCTGGTGCCTGTTACCAGCCCACCTGACTGGGAATCCAAAGGTCACAGACCCCACTGGACTGCATTATTGCGGGCAGATAGGTTTGCCACTTTTTTGGCCCAGGCCCTATCTTCTAGGCCCTAACTGCCTCCTGTGAACTGTGTAAGTAAGCCCAAACTAAATGTCTCTCAACAATGATTTAGTGACACCCTAAACTTTCAGCTTAAAATTTAAAAAAAAATAAAAAATAAGGAAGTTGAAAAACACATGGGAATGAATCTGCAGAAGAATCCTGGCAACATGAAAATGCAGAGCAGATCAAGTCCCCCAAAAGATTACAAGGGAGATACAGCTGAAAATGCCACCCATAAAGAAATTGTCAAAATGACAGATAGAATTCAGAACATTATTGCAATTGAGATGAATGGAATTGAAGAGAACGTTGAAAAAGAAGTCCAAGAACTATTTCAAGAAATCAACAAAATTAAAAACAAAATCACAAAGGATCTGGATATCATTACTAAAGATATACTGGAGATTCAGAAATTGAATAAGCACTCTAAAGGAGTTTCCAAACACAGTAGAGAGTCCCAGGAGCAGAGTAGAACATGTAGAAGAAAGAAACTCAGAACCCAGAGGCCAGATATTTGAACTAACTCAATTATGTAAAGAGGCAGAAAACAACATAAGGACATTTGCACTGGACTGTTGATTGCAGCCCAACTGACAATTGCCAAGATGTGGAAACAATCTAAGTGTCCATCAACTCATGAGTGGATAAATAAACTATGGGTATCTGTATATCATGGAATACTATTCAGTCATAAA
>CAUYQV010116210.1:0-20236 GCA_963574575.1 Galagoides demidoff
TTTTTTGCTATCAAAGTTTAGTTGTTGTCAGGTTAAAATAAGCTTTTATAACTATGTTTCCTTTAAGCTAATGATAATTAAAAAGAAAAACTGTAAGATATATACTTGGTTGTGGTGTATAATTTGTTTGATGTGTTGCTGGATTCTGTTTGTTAGGATTTTATTGAATACTTTAGCATCAATATTCATGAGTGATATTGGTCTATAATTTTCTTTTCTTGTTGGGTCTTTTCCTGGTTTGGGTATCAAGGTGATGTTTGCTTCATAGAATGTGTTGGATAATATTCTGTCTTTTTCTATATTTTGGAAAATATTGAGTAATATAGGTACCAGTTCCTCTTTGAAGTTTTGGTAGAATTCTGACATGAAGCCATCTGGTCCTGGGCTTTTCTTTCTTTCTAGGGAGATTTCGTATAGTTGATGCTATTTCAAAACCTGATATAGGCCTGTTCAACATTTCCACTAAATTCTGGCTGAGTCTTGGGAGATGGCGTGCTTCCATGTATTGGTAGAGTTCCTTCAAATTTTCGTATTTCTGGGAATAAACTTTCTTGTAATATTCATTAAGGATTGTTTGAATTTCTAAGAGGTCTGTTGTTATTACATCTTCAGCATTTCTGATTGATGAGATTAGAGATTTTACTCTTTTATATCTGTTTAGGTTAGCCAAAACTTTATCTATTTTATTGACCTTTTCAATAAACCAACTTTTTGATTTATTGATCTATTCTATAATCCTTTTGTTTTAAATTTCACTTAATTCTGCTCTAATTTTGGTTATTTCTTTCTTCTGCTGGGTTTGGGATTGGACTGTTCTTCCTTTTCCAGTTGCTTGAGATGTCCCATTAAGTTATTCACTTCCTCTCTTTCCGTTCTCTTCAGGAAGGCTTGCAATGCTCTAAATTTCCCTCTTAGGACTGCCTTTGCAGTATCCCAGAGGTTCTGGTAACTCATATCTTCATTATTGTTTTTTTTCTAAAAATTAGGTAATTTCCTTCTTGATCTCGTCTCTGACCCATCTATCATTCAGCATAAGCTTATTTACCTTCCTTGTTTTTGTATGAATCTGCAGATTCCTGTTACTACTGAGTTCAACTTTTATTCCATGATGGTCCGAGAAGATGCATGGAATAATTTCTATTCTTTTAAATTTACTTAGTCTAGACTTATGGCCTAAGTTGTGATTGATTTTGCAGTGTGCTCCATGGACTGATGAGAAAAATGTGTATTCACTTTTATTTGGATGAAATGTTCTGTAGATGTCTAATTAGTCCAGAAGTTGAATAGTTAAATTTAAATCTAAGATTTCTTTGCTAAGCTTCTTATTGAAGGATCTATCCAACACTGCAAAAGGAGTGTTATAATCTTCCACTATGATGGAGCTGGGACAGATCAAGTTGCTCAGGCCTGTTAGAGTATCTCTTATAAACTGAGGTGCGTTCTGGTTGAGTGCATACATATTGATAATTGACATCTCATCATATTGAGTATTGCCATTAACAAATATAAAATGGCCATCCTCATCCTTGCTTACTTTTTTTGGTATAAAGTCTATTTTGTCTGCAAATAAAATTGCAACACCTGCTTTTTTCTGCTTTCCATTTGCCTGGAATTTAGATGACCATCCCTTCTCCCTGAGTCTATATTTGTATATTTGTATTTTAAAGTAAGATGCGTTTCTTGAACACAACAGATGTCTGGTCTGAGTTTCTGTATCAAATCAACCAATCCGTGGCTCTTTAGAGGACAATTTAAGACCTTCACATTGATTGAAATTATTGATAAGCCTGGTAAAATTTTGGGTATCAATTTGCTTGAAGGTCCAGTGGGCATTATTAATCCTTTCACCATTGTGGAAGTTGGAATTTTATCAAAAATTTCTAAGTGAGTTTAGTTTTGTGGTGGAGTATTGCACTTATCATTATGGAGGATAGTTTTGAGAATTTCCTGGAGAGCTGGTTTAGTTATGGCAAATTTCTTCAACATGTGAATGTTGTTAAAGTAATTAATTTCTCTATCATAGATTAAACTAATTTTATCTTGATACAGGATCCTGGGTTGAAAGTTGTTTTGTTTTAGTAGATTAAAAGTTGATTACCAGCCTCTTCTAGCCTGAAAAATCTTAGCAGAGAGATTTTCAATCATTCTAATACTCTTCCCTTGTAGGTTATGGTTTTCTTACATCTAACTGCTTTCACAATTTTCTCTTTCATATTAACTTTAGTGAATTTAATTATGATGTGCCTGGGGGATGTCTTGTTCAGGTTGAGTCATGTTGGGGTTCTCAAACTGTTATCTGAATTTCAGTATCTCTTGTCATGTCTGGAAATTTCTCTTTCATAATTTCATGAAGAAGAGCCTCTCTGTTTTGTGAAGCAATTTCGTCACCTTCAGGTATTCCTATATAGCGAATATTAGTTTTCCTCGAATTATCCCAAAGCTCTTTGAGAGAATGATCAGTTTTTGCTCTCCATTTCTCTTTATTTTTGAATGCTTGGGTACGTTCAAATGCTTTGTCTTCAATGTCAGTGATCCTTTCTTCTACCTGCCCCAGTCTGTTAGCAAGAGATTCTACCAAATTTTTCAGATCTTTGAGGGTTGCAAACTCTTGCCTGAAAGTGTTAAAGTCTTTGGTCATTTTATCTTTGAAATTGTTGCATTCTTGAGACATCTTTTGAATAATTTCTTGAAATTCTAATAGCCTCTTTTCCTCCATTCTATTGATCTTGTTTGCTATCCATACTTTGAACTCAATTTCTGATATTTCAGCCATTTGGTTATCAATGGGATCTTGTCATATATCTATCATACAGTTCCTTGGGGGAGTTGATCTACTCTGATTATTCATGCTACCAGAGATTTTTCTGCAGTTTCCACCCCATGTTTATTTTTCACTGTTTGCTAGATGGGCAAATAAGGTGAAATTGGATTGGGAGTTCCTAGGGTTGTGGTGAACCAGCCCTTTGTCAAGGATCTGGGACTGATGGCTACGGCTTTTTCCCTACAGCTTTACTAAAGATCCGTATAATATTACAGTCTGAGGCTGAGGAAACCTGCTTGATGTGGCTGGGGTTAGGTGGCCATGTCTTGTGTTCAACTGGTTCTTGTCTGACCCTAGTGGATCAGTGACTCTGGTAGAGTCTTAGCTGTGGAGAGATATAAGCAATTAAGACAGCCTACCTCCTGTGGATATCTATTGGAGGAGGAAAATCAACCCTTCCCATTTCTACACAACCAAGGTATCAACTGAAGGGGGCTTTGGGAAACTGGCTCAGGTTAAGAGCTCCAGACCAATAGACTCAGCCAGTATGAACTCTCAAGTGGGAGAGTTAAAAGATCTCCAGCAACTAGAAGGCAGAGGTCTACTAGTTGCTCAAATTTGGCTCACTCTGATGCTCTGTGAAGTCAACAAGGCTCGCCTGGTAGCACGGTTGGACCAGGGTTCTGAGTCTCTTTCTCCACTTTGCTCCTCTTTCATGCCCAGTCTCTGGTGACCCAGCAGGGCTGAAGTCCTGCTCTCTTCAATGAGCTGGTATACTGGGAGTTTGTGTCTGTCACAGTCAACAGAAGGTCAATGACCCTGCAGCCCAGCCACTACCCTCTGCTGCCAGCTGAATAGGGGAGCTGAAGCCTGCCCGCCTCAGTTATTCAGTAGGCAGTGGTTAGTGTTTCACTTGGTCTCAGTCTAATCCTGAGGATAGCAGTTCAGCGAATACTTTTCTCCCACTGCCACTGAGTCTTTGCCCCTGCTACTCTGCAGCACTGGTATCCCTATAGAGTGAGTTCTGGTTTCCTCTGGGAGACCACAGAGTTGGGGAGATGTCTCTTCAAAATTAGACACTGTTGGGCTTGGTCTATTGTGGTTGGATCTTTGTGGGAAATGACCCTGTGTAGCTCCCAGGGCAACTGCCCCAGGCAAGGAGTTCTGACTATAGGAGCAACTCCTGGAGCACAGGTACAGGGATACAGCAGCAGGGCTGGAGAGGCTGCAGCAATTCGGGCAGTCCCTGGCTCCCCGGTGTTTTCAGCAAGGAGAGTGCTCCACTCAGGAGTCTGTTCAGGCAGGGGCGTGACACAGAGGCTGGGAGGGTGTGGGGAGGTGGGGAGCAATTACCAGAGAGCACCAGTGGTTCTGGTTTTTTCAGGTTGGCCGGCTGTGTGGGAGAGGGGGGCCAGATACTGGGAGCACAACTGGGTATTGCCATCTCTGACAGTGACAGGTGGGCTGGCAGGTCCCGGAGGAGTGCAGCCCAAGTTGCCCCAGCTCTGGTGGTCACTGGCAGCCAGCCAGGCTCCCGGAGCTCAGCCTGGAGATCATTGGCTCTGGCAGTCACAGATGGGCCAGCCATTCCTGGGGAGCCAACCCGGGGAGCCAGCTTTGGCAGTCACAGTTGGGTGGGCTGTCCTCAGGGAGTGCAACCTAGGGGCCAGCTATGGCAGTTCCATGCAGGCTAGTCATGGGGAGTGCAACCAGGGTCGCGCCATCTCTGGCAGTCACTGGTGGGCCAGCCAGTCACAGGGAGCTCAACCCGGGGTGCACCAGCTCTGGTAGTCTCAGGCTGGCCAGCTGGTGGGGGGGGGTGAGGGGACAGCTCTGGCAGTCACAGGTAGGCCAGCTGGTTTTGGGGCCAGGCTAGATGGGGGACCGGGTGTGGGGAGCACAGCCCAGGAGCACTGGCTCTGGTAGTCACAGGAAGCCGGCCTCAGTGTGCTTGGTCCGGCCGGGGTGGGGGAATATGGTCTTGAGCCTCCTCTCACAGTCTAGGCAGACAAGGGGAGACTGGGCGTTCAGAATGGCGGTGAGAAGTTTCATTCAAATTTTCTGCCTGGGGGAGATTGTTTGGAGTCTCTCTGGATTCCTGTAGGGAAATAGACCCCACTTCCGATAGCTCTCACACGTGAGGTGAGACAATAGGTACCAAATTCATGGCTCACCTGTAGAAAACCTGTAGAAATTGGCTTTCTTGGAGTCACAGCCTGCCTTAGCAGGGGTGACCTGAAGATATCAATCTTCTCTCCCAGCTTGGCACCCAGTCTTCAGCTTAATTGGGTATTTTCTGGACTTTATCCTTCCTTCTGGACAGGAGCTTCTATTGGAGGCTGACTTCAGTATGCCATCTTGCCTCTCCCTCAATAGTTTTGAGAGAAAATTTTATTTAAAAAATTTGGAAAGATTTTTACATATGGTTATTCAGTTCTCCCAGTACCATTTATTGAATAGGCATTCTTTCCCCAGTGTATGCATTGTTGGAGTTATCAAAGATGAGATGGCTATAAGAGACAGATTGTATCTCTTGGTTTTCTATTTGGTTCCATATGTCTAGGTCTCTATTTTTCTGTGAAAATGGTACTGTTTTTATCAATGCAAACTTGTAATACAACCTAAAGTCTGGTAGGGTGACACCTCTCACTTTGTTTTTATTACTAAGAATTGTTTTGGTTTTAGGGGGGTTTTCTGATTCCATATGAAATGAAGAACTATATTTTCCAAATCCTCAAAGTATCATGAGCATGGTGTGCTCTTCCATTTGTTAATATTTTCTGCTATTTATTTTCTTTGGGTTTCATAATCCTCTTTGAAAAGACCTTTCACCTCTTTTGTTAGGTATATCCCTAAGTATTTTATTTTCTTTGAAGCTACTGTGAAGGGAATTGTGCCTTTGATTTGTTTGCCAACTTATGTTTCCAAATCTTCCAAGTATGATGTTATTATTTTAATGAGCATTGCACTGAGTCTGTTGATTGCTTTGTGAAGTATAGATGTAGTAACAATGTTAATTTTTCTAAGCCAATGCATGATATACTCTTCTATTTGTTAATATCTTCTGCTATTTATTTCCTTCAGGTTTCATAATTCTTTGAAAACATATTTCACCACTTTTGTTAGGTATATTCCTAAGTATTTTATTTTTGTTAAAGCTACTATGAAGCAAATCATGCCCTTGATTTGTTTGTCATCTTGGCTGTTATTGGCATATACAAAGACTACTGATTTGTGGACAATTGATTTTATACCCTGAGATGTTGCTGTATTTCTTGGTTACTTACAGGAGTCTCATGGTTGAGTCTCTGGGTTTCTCTAAATGTAATATTGTATTTTTAGCAAAGAGCAAGAATTTGACCTCCTCTGTCCCCATTTAGATTCCCTTTATATGCTTCCCTTGTGCAATTGCATTGGCTAGAATGTCCATCGCTATGTTGAATAATAGTGGCCATAGTATACATCCTTGCCGGTTCCAGTTCTAAGTAAAAAAGCTTTCAGCTTACTCCAGTCAGCATGATATTATCTGTGGATTTGTTCTAAAAGGCGTCAATCATTTTAAGAAATGTGCCACCTATGCCATATTTTTTTCATTTTTATTTATTTATTTTTCCTTTTATTAAGTCATATACACATAGATCAGGAATACATTTATGCTTTTATGGGATACAGTGTGTCATTTTTTTAATACAATTTGCAATGATTACACAAAACTAATAAATATAGCCTTCACCTCATTTACTTAATTGTGTGTTATGACATTTATGCTCTATACTTGGTAGATTTTACTTGTACCCTTACAATATGCTGCATAGATGTGGTTCCACTATTTACCCTCCTATTGAACTTCCCCCATCCACTCCCATCATTCTATACTTCTCTCCTTCATTCTAGGCTATAGTTGTGATCTATCTTTCATAAGAAAATGTGAGTAATTATAAATTGGTTCCATAAAGGTATTGAGTACATTGGATACTTTTTCTTCCATTCTTAAGATACTTTACTAAGAAGAATATTTAACAGCTCCATTCATGTAAACATAAATAAGGCAAAGTCCTCATCTTTTTAAATGCTGCATGGTATATATATACCACAATTTATTAACCCATTCTTGGGTTGATGGGCTCTTGGGCTTCTTCCATGACTTGGCATTTATGAATTGAGCTGCAATGAACAGTCTGTTGTAAATATCTTTGTTGCAAAGTGATTTTTGGTCTTTTGGATACATACCTAGTAGAAAAATTGCAGGATCAAATGGCAGGTCTACTTTTAGATCCCTAAGTGTTCTCCAAACTTCTTTCCAAAAGGAACATATTAGCTTGCATTACCACCAGCAGTGAAGAAGTGTTCCCTTTTCTCCACATCCACACCAACATCTGTAGTTTTGGGATTTTGTTACGTGGGCTACTCTTACTGGAGTTAGATGATATCTCAAGGTGGCTTTGATTTGCATTTCTCTGATGATTAAATATAATGAGCATTTTTTCATGGTTCTGTAGACCATACGCCTGTCTTCTTCAGAGAAGCTTGTGTTCATGTCTCTTGCCCCACAATGAAATGGGATCACTTGTTCTTTTCTCATTAATAAGTTTGAGTTCTCTGCGAATTTTATCACACCTTTGTCAGAAACATAACCTGCAAATATCCTCTCGCATTCTAAGGGCTGTCTACTTGCTTCACTTACTGTGTTCTTGGCAGTCCAGAAATTTTTTAGTTTGATCAGGTCCTAGTCATATATTTTTAGTATAGCTTCAATTGCTGGGGGGGGGGGTCCTTATCGTAAAGTGTTCTCCCAAGCCAATTTCTTCAAGTGTTTCCCCTGCACTCTTTCCAAGAATCTTTATAGTTTCATGTCTTTAAGTCTTTTGTCCAGTGAGAGTCAAAACTGTTATTGTTAGAAAATTATGCTAAAGATGCTAAACTTTATGAAATCTTTTTTATGTATCTATTGAGAGGATTGTATGGTTCTTCTTTTTCATTCTACTGATATGATGAATTATATTTATGGATTTGCATATGTCAAGATAGCCTTACATGGAGAGTTCATGTCTTTCATGTTTACCTGGATGGAGCTGGAACATATTCTCTTTGTAAGGTATCTCAAGAATGGAAAAAAAGTATCCAATGTACTCAATACTACTATGAAATCAATATATAATCACCCACACATTCATATGAATGGTAAAACACAACCATAGTCCAGAAAGTAGAAGAGAAGAGGAGAGGGGAGGGGAGGGGAGGGGAGGAGGGAGGAAGGGTATGTGCTGGGACCTCACTCAATGTGCATAATGCAATGGTACATTTCAAAACTATTAAGAAAAGATTATAATTGTGATAGATGTGTTACTTAGTTCAATGTAGGCATTTCACACTGTATATCAAATCAGTACACTGAACCCCATAAATGCATCAATGTACAAATTATGATTTAATAAAAACAAACAAGAAAATATTTTATTCCAGCTCTATCCAGGTAAACAAAAGATTTGAAATCTCAATCTTTTTATGGCTGCATAGTATTTCATAGTGTACATATACCACAATTTGTTAATTCATTCATGGGTCAATGGGCACTTGGGCTGTGTCCATGTCTTGACAATTATGAATTGGGCTGCAATAAACATTCTAGTGCAAACGTTTTTGTTGTAAAATGATTTTTGGTCATCTGAGTATATACCTAGTAGAAGAATTACAGAATTAAATAATAGGTTTACTTTTACTTCCATGAGTATTCTCAAACTTCTTTCTAAAAGGGTTCTATGAGCTTGCATTCCCACCAGTAGTGGAAGTATTCCCTTTCTTTGCTACTGTGGTAACATTTGTTGTTTTGGAATTTTGTGCTGTGGGCTAATCTTACTGGAGTTAGATGATATCTCAAAGTGGTTTTGATATGTATTCTCTGATGATAAAAGATGGTGATCATTTTTTCACATGTTTGTAGGCCATGCACCTGTCTTCAGAGAAATTTGTGTTTAAGTCCATTGCCCACATGGAAATGGGGTTACTTGTTCTTTTCTTATTGGTTACTTTGAGTTCTCAGTGGATTCTAGTTATCAAAGCTTTGTTGGAAGCATAACCAGTAAAAATATTATCTCATTCTGAAGGTTGTCTGTTTGCTTTGTTTACTGTACTCTTAGTTGTAGAGAACCTTTTTAGTTTGATCAGATCCCAGTAATATATTTTTGGTGTTGTTTCAGTTGCCCAGGGGGTCCTCCTCACAAAATATTCTCCCAGTCTGATTTTTTTCAAGTGTTTTCCTTGTCCTCTCTTTTAGTATTTTTGTAGTTTGATGTCTTAAGTTTAAATGTTTTAACCAGTGAGAATCAATTTTTGTTAATGGTGAAATGGGAGGGTCCAGTTTCAGTCTTCTACAGGTCGCCAGCCTGTTTACCCAGCACCATTTTTTAAAAAGGGAATCTTTACCCCAATGAGTATTTTTGATAACCTTATCAAAGATCACATGATGATAAGTATCTGGGTTCATCTCTTGGTTCTCTATTCTGTTCCATAAATCTAGTTCTATATTTTTGTGAGACTACCGAGGTGTTTTGATCACTGCAGATTTATAGTATAGGCTGAAGTCTGGTAATATAATACTTCCTGATTTGTTTTTATTTCCGAGTAATGTGTTGGCTATTCAGGTTTTTTTTTCTGATTCTAAATAAATCAAGGTATTATTTTTTAAGCTCTTTAAAGTATGACAATGGTGTTTTAATAGGGAGTGCATTAAATCTGTAGATTGCTGTGGGTAGTGTGGACATTTTAACAATGTTAATGCTTCTCAGCCATGAGCATGGTATGTTTTTCCATTTATTAATTTCTTCTTTATCTCAGAGTTGCACTTTATAGAGATCTTTCTTGCCCTTTCTTAGGTAAAATCCCTGATATTTCATCTTCTTTGGCATGACTGTAAAAATAATAGAGTTCTTGACTATATTTTTAGCTGGATTATTGCTGGAATATATAAAAGCTACTGATTTTTAGGTATTTTTTTTTATTCAGAGACATTGCTGCATTCTTTGATCACTTCTAAGAGTTTTGTAGTTGAGTCCCTGGGATTATGCAAGTATAAGATCATATCATCCACAAGGAGTGAGAATTTCATCTCCTCTGACCCCATTTAGATACCATGGATTGCCTACTCTTGCCTGATTGTGATGGCTAAGACTTCCATTACTACATTGAATAGCAGTGGAAACAATGGGAATCCTTGTCTGGTTCCAGACCTGAGCGCAAATGGTTTTAGTTTTACTCAATTCAGTATGATATTGGCTGTGAATTTGCTGTAGATGGCCTCTATCAGTTTAGGAAATGTCCCTTCTAAGCCTGTTTCTTTAAGTGTTCCGATCAGGAAAGGATGTTGGATATTATCAAAGCTTTTTCTGTGTCAATTTATAGAATCACATGGTCTTTGTTTTTTATTTTATTTGTGTGATGTATCATATTTATAGATTTATATATGTTGAACCAACCTTGTAACCCTGGAATAGAACCAAATTGATTATCATGTATTAGTTTTTTGATGTGTTGTTGAATTCTGTTTGCTAGGATCTTATTGAATATTTTTGTGTCAATATTCATTAATGATATTAGTCTATAATTTTCTGTCTTTGTTGGATCCTTTCCTGGTTTGGGGAATAGGGTGATACTTATTTCATAGAATGTTTTGGGAAGTATTCTTTCTTTTTCTATGTTTTGGAAAAGATTATGTAATATAGGTATTAGTTCCTCTTTAAAGGTTTGGTATAATTCTGACATAAAGCCATCTGGTTCAAGACTTCTCTTTCCGGGGAAATTTTGTATATTTGATGCTATCCCAGTTATGGATATGGGTCTATTGAGAATTTCTATTTCTTTCTGGCTGAGTACAGGAAGGTAGCTTGTCCACGTATTGGTACATTTCTACCAGATTTTCATATTTCTGAGAATAGAGAGGGTCTTTTTTTTACTAATAATTGAGGATTTTTTTTGATTGAGTCTTGCTATGGTTCTAAAACTGTCTAATATCTGAAATCTGTATCTCTTACAATGCTTGGGAAACTCTGTCTCCATAGTATCCAGTATATCTTAAAGTAGAGCATGATATCTTGGAGTAGCGCATCTGTGCCTTTAGAACCACCATCTTATCTTTCAGGAACTCCTATAAATACAAATGTTTGATATTTTGGAGTGATACCACAACTCTCTCAGTGAATGATGAGTTTTCCCTCTCCATTTGTCTGTCTCTTTGAGCATTTGAGAATGTTCCAAAGCTTTGTCTTCAATTTCAGAGATCCTTTCTTCTGCTGGGTCACCTCTATTACTCAGAGAGTCTACTATTTTTTGGAGTCTTTTAAATAAATTTTCCATTTCCTTGAACTCTACTATCTTCTTTTTCATTATGTCCATATCTTTGGTGATTTTGTCATTGAGTTCATTAATTTCTTGAGACAGTTTTGAACAACTATTTGGATTTATATTTCTAACTTTTCTTCCATTCTATTCATCTTATTTGCCATCCATATTCTCAATTGTATTTCTGACATTTCAGCCATTTGTTTACGAATGGCATCTCCTGATGTATTTCCCTTGTCATTCCTTGTGGGAGTTGATCTAGTCTGATTATTCATGTTGCCAGAGTTCTGTGGCTAGTTCCTCCCCATGATTATTTATGGTAGTTTGGCTAGTAAAGCTGGTAGTAGTGTCAGATTGTTTTGAGGGCTCCAAATTACCTTGTCTCAGAGTTTTTTGATAAACTGACCTCTTGGTATGAGGCCAAAATGACAGGAAAGGTAAGGAGCAAGCAGGGGAATAGAAATAAATAATAGATATGAAGGAAAAGTAAAAGAAAAGGAAAAGAAGAGAAGAAAAAATGGAAGAAAGAATAATCTGACAATAGAAAAGAAAAAAAGGAAAAAAAAACCTTGGAGAACAGAAGGAACAGAGGTAAGGAAGAAAGACTAAGAGTGATAGAAGAAATGGTATTGATCAGGATGGTATGAAGGCCATGCTTGTAACTCAAGGGTTTTGAGGGGGGCTAGACTGTGGTAGTTTCTTGAAATCAGGTAGTCTTTATCAGCCTGAGTGGTGCCAGACTCTTCCTCATGCTAAATCTAGGATGTGATGGAAAAGAGCCAAAACAAAAAAAAACTAAGGAAAAATTAAGTAAAAGTGAAAACAAAATAGAAAAATTCTGTGGCTGGTCTTGCCAATACTCTCTTCTAGGGTCAGAGGTAGAAAGGTTTCTTAGCTCCCTTGATCCACATCCCTGCTGTGTCCTACCTGCAAGGACACAGCTGTATCCCTCTAGCTCTCAGCAAATAATAACAATAATAAAAGTAAATAATATTAAGATTAGAATAGTTAAAGGAAATTAAAAATACCATTGTATCTAATAGAGGAGAGAGAGGGATGTGGAATGAAGAAAGAAAGGAGAAAGATAAGAAAAAGGTAGGGGATATCTTACCAGTTCCAGAGGCAGTTATTGTGGGAGAGATGAGAAAGGTAGAACATTGTCTGTCCAAAAAGAGAATGTACTGGAGTGAAATATGGAAAGAGAATAAATGAGGCTGAAATACTGTATCAAAAACAAAGGAGCCTTTGTTCTTGATGAAAGTAAAGATAGAAGTTAAAAAAGAACCAACCATAAAAATAAGCAAGAGATCAAACAAAACAATACAAAATATGAAAAATACCTAAATAACCAAAAATAAGCAACTTGAGTAACAACAAAAAAGCAAAAAAAAAAAAAATAACAAATCAAAAGAAAACAAAATACCAACAACAAAAAGAAAAAGAAAAAAAATAAACAAAACAACAACAACAAAAAAGCATATATATATATATATATAGGGCTGGAGGGTCCAACTTTAGTAGGAAAATATTTGAGTTACAATATATTGCTGGGACATCAAATGGTGCTGTAGTTTTAGGGGATGGACAGCACTGCTTATAATCTCTTGCAAAATCCCAGGCATGAACTAGACCCCCAATTTAGTTGTCCACTGCAATTGCCTGATTATTTCCTGAGCATTCAGGCTCTTTTGGGTTTGGAACTCAGATCTCTCCAAAATCCTTCAGATGCAGGTCTCACCATGTCCCCTGACAACAGTTACCATGGCGTGTTGGTGCTGGAGTCCCTCAGCCTGTCGCTACCGGAGGACTGATCCTCCCAGGTGGAACTAAAATGGCTATGTTTATATAGGGGGACTGCCCTCATGACCTTTTCATGACCTTGCCATCATGGTTGACCCTTTGCTACCCAGACCTTCCCAATTTGGCCATCTCTACGGTACTACCAAACTGGTGACAAGTCTGCCCCAAACAGCCCTTAAGTCTGGCTGCTATATATTATTCAGGTTTGCCCTCTCCTCCAGGCAATCCACTCAATGCATTTTCCTTGATAACTGAAAACTTTATAAAGGATTCCTCATGTCCCACACCCCCGTGGCTCCCGCCGTGGGTCGTGCAAGACTTGCCCTTGCCTACTGTGTCAGACATCCACCTTGCTGTACTAGTTCACATATGGCAGCCAGCACCCCACCACCTTGCAGTGCTCTCTGAGCCACAGCTCCAGGCAGTTTCCTCACCAAACACTGTCTGATTAACTCTCTTTTCTCAGTTGCTATAGAGAGCTCAGCCTGATGGTCTTCCTGAATCCGCACCATGCTCCTCCACAGTATTTATTTTTTTGAACTACAAACTTCATTTCATTAATTTTCTGAATTATTCTTTTGTTTTCAATTTCATTAATTTTTGACTTAGTTTTGGTCATTTCTTTTCTTCTGCCAGGCTTCAGGTTAAATTGATCTTCCTTTTCTACTTTCTTAAGATGATTCATTAGTTCATTCTCTCTGCTTTTCAGATGTAGATATTTAATGCTGTATGTTTCCCTTGTAAGGCTGCTCTTGCACGCTCCCACAGGTTTTAGTAACTTGTACCTTCATTATTGTTATGTTCAAGTAATTTAACAATTTCCTTCTTTATCTCTTCCTTGACCCTGCTGTCATTCAGCATAAGGTTTTTAAATTTCCATCCCTTTGTGACCCTTTCACCATTTACAAAAATATTGATTTGAGGCTCGGTGCCTGTGGCTCAAGTGGCTAAGGCGCCAGCCACATACACCTAAGGTGGCGGGTTGGAATCCAACCCAGGCCCACCAAACAACAATGATGGCTGCAACCAAAAAATGGCCAGGCATTGTGGCAGGTGCCTGTGGTCCCAGGTACTTGGGAGGCTGAGGCAGGGACCCGCTTGAGCCCAGGAGTTGGAGGTTGCTGTGAACTTTGATGCCATGGCACTCCACCCAGGGGGACAGCTTGAGGCTCTGTCTCAAAAAAAAAAAAAAAAAAAAAAATATATATATATATATATATATATATAAAGAGAGAGAGAGAGAGAGAGAGAGAGATAGGGAGGAGACAATAAAAATCCTCAAAGAAAGTGTGGGAAAAGCTCTTGAAGATGTTGGCCTGGGGAAAGATTTTATGAAGAGGATTTCTATGGCAACTGCAACAACAAAAACTTAACAAATGGGAATTAAAGAAACTGAAAAGTTTCTGCATAACTAAGGACACCACAATGAAAGCAAATAGACATACTTCAAGATCGGAAAAGATATTTGCATATTTCAAACCTGACAAAGACTTGATAATTAGGATCTATAGAGAACTCAAATTAATCAACAACAAAAAAAGGCTAGCAGAAGCATCTGTCACTGGACAAGAGACATGAATACATCCTTTTCTTAGGAAGATAGATGAGTGGCTAACATATAAAAAAATACTCATCATCTCCAATCATCAGAGAAATGTAAATCAAAACCACTCTGAGATATCACCTAATCCCAGCAGATTTTCCCACACCACAAAGTCTCAAAGTTGCAGATGCTGGCATGGATATGGAAAAAGTGAAACACTTTTACACTGTTGGTGGGACTGCAAACTAATACAGTCTCTTTGGAAAGAAGTATGGAATGTTTTTGGTTACTGATTTAATCACCTTACTTATTTTTGGTCCTTTCAGATTTTTGATTTTTTTGTAATTCAGTCTTGATAGGTGGAATGTTTCTAGACATTTATTTATTTATTTAAGATTATACCTTTTTGTTCTCTCTCTCTCTCTTTTTTTTGTTCTACCAGGGTTATCCAGAAATTATCTAGCCAGTTATGCATGTATGCCTGCATTGCTGAATATTTTGCACATAATTGTTCAGAGTTGTGTGTTATGATTCTTTGCATTTCTTTAGTATTATTTGTAGTGTCTTTTTTTACGTTTTAATTTTATTAATTTGAGTCTTTCCTCTTTTTTCTTAGTCTAGCTGAAGGTTCATAAATTTTGTTTATTCTTTTTTGAAAACAATAATTTTTAGTATTGTTGCTGTTTTGTTTTTATAGTTTCTTTTTCTTTTATTTCTGATCTCTTTTTTGTTATATCTTTCCTTCTAACAATTATGGGCTTAGTTTTTTTCTTCTTTCTCTACACATCAACTTATTTTGTGTTAATTTTGTATCCTGAAACTTTACTGAATTCATTTATTAGTTTCATTATTTTTAATGGAATCTTTAGGGTTTTATATAGATAAGATTGTGTCATTGGGAAATAGAAACAGTTTTACATTTTCTTTTCTGCCCGGTCTTGTCCCAGGCGCAGGGTCCATTAAGACCTCTGGATCTGACAGCGACTGACTGAAGATATATAAAGTTAGAAATGATGACAAAGAGAGAAGACACATAGAATAGAATTTTCAAAGGTGGGAACCCAGGGGACCACCACCTGCTTGTGGGGTCTGACAGTGGCCCCAAGTGTCAGTTTCACTCAGCTATTATTGAAGGCTATTTGCTCATTAGCTCAAAGGATAAGCTGCCAAAGGGAACAAGGACAGCAGCAGTTTCTCTTAGTGAGCATATCAGCTCCTATTGTTTCTATAATCATTAACTTTAATTATCTGAGCAGTATTGAGAAATCTAGAACCTGAGCCTTCTGTGGGGACAGCCTTCTGTCTGAGGTCACACACACAGATTCCTAGGGAGGTATAAACTATGCTAGTCCATTGTGGAGTAAAATGCCACTGGCATCAATCTACTTTGAAGAATTGGTGAGAAAGAGGAATTTTCCCGTCATTACCACCACAGCAGTTCCTCCTATGTGACAAGGGATATAAGTCTGCCTACCCATATTTCAGGGCTCAAGCAGTTCCCTTGATCTCTGCCCCAGCCAAATACAAATCTCCACAATGGGTATTTACTTTGACCGTTTAATGTATCTTTCCAGGCCTTGTCACAGCATCTTCTGTGGACATTATTTCTTCAGTTTTTACAGACCCAACAGGGGTATTAGTAAGCTGTATTCACAATAGGCCAGTGCTCTAGGAAAAGCAGGAAACTTAGATGAGAAATTTTGCAGTGGCTGGTTTAAAGGTAAACTAGCTGACTTTCCTCTGTTCTGACTCACTCAGCTTACTTGTTTATTTTTTCCCTTTTTCTGGGGGTGTTTTCCCTTGCCAAGAACGGAGTCCATTCTGTGTGCACTTTCCTAATTTGAATGGATCTTACTTATTCTTCTTGTCTAATTACTCTGGCTATCATATTCATCACTGTATAGAATAAAAGTGTCAAGAACAGGTATGCTCATCTTTTTTCTAATCTTTTAGGAAAAATATTGAGTTTTAACCATTGAGTATAATGTTAATTATGGGATTTTCATATATGAACTTTATTATGTTGAAATGATTACTTCTATACTTAATTGAGAGTGTTTTCATGAAAGAATGTTCAATTTGTCAATGATTTTTCTGTATATATTAATATGATGGCATAATTTCCGTTTTTTATTCTTTTAGTCTGATGTATCACATTTACTGATTTTTATATGCTAAAGCATGTTTGTGTCTGGAGAAAATCCAAATTGATCATGGGATATTATCCTATTGATATTCTGTCAAATTCATTTTCCTGATACTTTTGAGAATTTTCACGTTTTTTTGTCAGTGATATTGGCCTGTGATTTTCATGTAATGTACTTGTCTAGTTTTGGCTTTGGGAAATACTGTTCTTGTAAAATTAGTTTAGAAGGGTTCCCTCATCTTTACTGTTTTATAAGACTTTGAGAAAAATTGGCATTTATTTTTCCTTAAATGTTTGGTAGAATTAAACCATAAAGCCATCAGATGATGAGCTTTTCTTTACTATAAGGTTACTGATTAATAATTCTATTTTATTATTTGTTATTGGTCTGTTAAGAATTTTTTTAATTTTAATAATTTGATTTTTCTAGGTTGTATGTTTATAGGAATCCATATCTTCTTGGTTATTTAATTTATTGACATATTGTTGTTCATAGTTTCTTTTGAATTTCTGTGGTTTCTAGTAATGTCTCCTTTTTTACTTCTAATTTTATTTGTGGAATCTTTCCACTTCTTTCTTAATGTAGCTAAAGATGTATTCATTTCATTGAACTTTTTTTTTTTGCTGTTTTCTATTGTTCTCATTTCTCATTTATTTCTGCTTTGTACATTGTATTTCCTTTATTTTTCTTCTAATGATATTGGGCTCATTTTGTGCCTCTCTTTCTAGTCCACTAAAGTGTAAGGTTAGATTGCTTATTTGACAGTTTTCTTTTTCTTCTTAATGTAGACATTTATTGCTCTAAATTTTTACCTTAAAACTGAATTTAATTTACATCCATAGGTCATTGTGGTTTTGTTCATACTTTCATTTCTCTAATATTTTATTTACCTTTTGATTTATTCTCTGACCCGTTGTTTTTTCACTATTATGTTGCTTAATTTCCACACATTGTGAATTTTCCAATTACTATCGTATGATTGATTTTCATTTTCATGCCACTGAGATTGGAAATGATACTTGATATTATATCCATCTTTTTTTTTAAGCTTAGTAAGACTTATTTTGTATCCTAGCATACGAGCTGTCTGAAAAGTTTGCCTGTGTGGTTGAGAAGTTTGTGTATCCTGCTGCTATTGAATTGAACATATTACATGCTTATGTTACTATACATGATTTATTGTGTTATTTAAGTCCATTCTTTCCTCAATGATTTTATCCCTGGATGATCTATTTATTGCTGAAAGGGGAGTAATGATCGTCCATATAATTAATTTTTATTGACACGTAAGAGATAGACATATTTTCAGGGTATATGTGATAACTTGGTGCATTTGTACAATATGTAAAAATCACATCAGGGTAATTGGGATATCCATCACCTCAAGTATTTATTGTTTTATCCTAGGGCCATTCAAATTATAATCTTCCTGCTAGTTTGAAATGTACACTAGAATAGTGTAAACTATACTAATCCCCTGATCTATCAAACACTAGATCTTATTTCATCTAAATAACTGTGTATTTTTACACATTAATAAACTTCTCTTCATAGCCAAATAGAATTACCGTGTGTGTGTTAAACATTTTTTTAACTACTTATCCACTGATGGATATTTCTATTTATTTATTTTTATTTTTGAATTTTACAAAATTTACAGGAGGCATTTTTTTTGTTGAATGTTTCTAATGAATGAATTATATCTTCTTGAATCAGGAGCTTTCAGTGTACTCATCTCTAGAGTAGTGTATATTGTATCTCATCACTAGATTTTTAACTCTTACCCCATCCCATTCTCCCCATATTTAGTTTTAAATATCTATTATACCACTATATGAGCATGTATGTCTCTTATTTAACTTCTTACTTCTCATATAAGTAAGAATATATGGTGTTTCTTTTCCATTCCTGCGAAACTTTGCTTTGTATAAGGTCTACAATTCTGTCCAAGTTGCTACAAAGGATATTACATATTCCTTTTTAAGACTATGTACTACTTATTCCATGGCGTGTGTGTGTGTATGTGTGTGCATGCCAGATTTTCTTTAACATTTATCAGTTTATGTGGACTTAAGTTGGTTCTACATCTTTGCAACTGTGATTTCTACTACAATAAGCATTTAGGTGCACATGTGTTTTTTATAAAATGACTTTTTTTTTGATAGATACCCAGTAGTAGAAATACTAGATCAAATGACAAGTCTACAGTTATATATTTCTTTTTTATATTCATTAGATTTATTTTATCATTTTAAAAAGTACTGCCTCTAGGTTATCCTAGATATATAGAATACTTTATGACACATGCAGCTACTATAATACACTATCATAGACACAGCCATTATAGAATGACTTACACTTTGGGAAGAAATTCAACAGTAGTAAGGGTGACTAACCTAAAAACAATAATATACAAATTGTCTTTCTCATTTGATTGAAAGGGCTATAAAATTCAACATACTGACAAAGGAAGCAACATAATTACACAGATAATACCTCTGTTAATTGCTTTTAACTTCTTTCTTAAAAGAGCTGCATACTCACTATATGATTTTCTAGATTGCACAGTGGCTTCAAGGCTGGACCGGCTTCTGTACTTTTTAAAATGAAGATAAAGTGGCAAATTGTTCCACATGTACTTACAGAACCCGAAGACGCATTCTGAGTAAATGTGAAATAAATAAGTGATCCATGAGTAAATACAACCTCTGGGCTGACTTAAAACTAGGAGAGTGAGCAAGTGAAAACTAACAATACCATGGAGAAATGTCTAGAAACGTCATTTCCATTACTCAGTTTAGGAGACCATGCCTTGCCTGAAAATGTACATTATTTATAAACTATTCCTTTTTGGCCCTTGAAATTTAGCCATTTTATTTGGTTGTTGGCTATTTCTTTCCGTATGCTAGCAGTTACATGTAACTGTAACTGTAGTTACAACTATCTTTAAAATACACATGAATTACAAATAGTAATAAGGTAACTCTGCATGTATAAATATATCAATCTTTCTAGCAGACTTTAAAACATTCATAATGTACATAAAAGTATTTGTTTTTGGTAAGGTCGATATTTTGTTTAAATCATCATTGTTTTAAGAATGCTCTTTAAATAGCAAAGCCCAAAATTGCAAAAACAGTAGCACCAAAACTTGCTTAATGCCAAACTGTGGAGCTCTTGAGGTCACCTTGTGTCATGCACAGGTACATGGCCATTGTTGTCAATTTAACAAAAATATCCTTACTGGGTGCATCAACAGTATTGCAAGTGAAGGGTTATGTTGGAGACATTTTATGTTTCCTGCAGAAATCAGTAGGTGAAATACTGTATCCTTGCTTAATTTCCTGCAGGTCTGACTTTGCAGCTACGATGAAGCAGGGTATTCTGCTGTCCATAAAGTTCTGCTTAAAAATCCCGGCACAGGCTCGGTGCCTGTGGCTCAATCGGCTAAGGCACCAGCCACTTACACCTAAGGTGGCGAGTTCGAATCCCCAGCTCAGGCCTGCCAAACAACAATGAAGGCTGCAACCAAAAAATGACCGGGCATTGTGGTGGGCGCCTGTGGTCCCAGCTACTTGGGAGATGGAGGCAGGAGACTCGCTTGAGCCCAGGAGTTGGAGGTTGCTATGAGCTGTGATGCCATGGCACTCT
>CAUYQV010116211.1:0-14571 GCA_963574575.1 Galagoides demidoff
GGACCTGACTCAGCCTAGACATCCAACAGTTAGTTAGGTCTCGGTTTTGCAAGTGTTGCCTGAAAAAGAAATGAGTTGTCACCAGTTGTGATTCCCCTGGACCAGGCGTCCTCAAGCAACGGCCCGCGGGCCACATGCAGCACACCTAGGACATTTATCCGGCCCGCTGGGTGTTTTTGCCACTGCTGCCTGTCCTGCTTAGCAGCCGACTCGTCCAGGGGCCTGCAGTCCGGCCCTCCAACGGTCTGCGGGACAGTGAACTGGCCCCCTGTTGAAAAAGTTTGAGGACCCCTACGCCTGGGCAAATGGCAGGAGGAGCCAGAAGTAAGGATGGGCTACCCGCAAACCCGGCGGGAAACAGCCGCTGGTTCCTTCCTGCAGCCACTCTCAGAGACCACATCGCCCTCACCAGTAGGTCTAAAGTAGGAAAGTGCTGTTGGGCTGCCTCACATGACATTTTCATTCTCTTATTTTGTTGTCTCTGAAATGGATTTGGGCAAAGTGTTGCCAGTAAACCCGACTATCAAACCAAAAAGCAAATCTCCAAACACGCTGCGTGGAGCGCTCCTCGGAGGAGTCAGGGAGACGCCCCGCAGGGTAAAGGAAGCCCTGGGGTAAGAGAACAGTCCCTGTGATCAGCACCCGAAAGGAATGAGGAAAGCTGCTTCCAGCAGCCCCGGCACCTCTCAGAATTGACTGTAGCCACAAAACCGTAGCCATCAGCCTTTCAGACCGGACAACAAGCCACTCTGGTTCCGCCCTTCCCACCGTCGTGTGACTTGCACCTGTACCACACCGCCCAGCTGTGTTAGTACGCACAGTACTAAATCCAGGAAAAGAGAACAACCTACTTCACAAAGGTTTGTTCTATTTCTCAAAATTGGTCTCAGACCAGCAGAATTAACATCCCCTGGGGACCAATATAAAAATATATATTCTCCAGCCCTGCCCCAAACCTATCAGAATTCTGTTTTTATAGCCCTCTGGGGGATTTTGATGTGCATTCAAACATGAGAACCACTGGTTTAAGTTAACAGGCATTTAGAAGATGATGCCACTTGTCTGGACTCAACTACCTGTGAGAGGCTGGTGGATTGGGGCAGACCGGACCCCCCTGCCTGTGCCCCTGACATAGAGGCTGCCTTGGTGAAAGGGAAGCTGTAATGACATCAAGCAAAGATGAGGAAGGGGGGAGGAGGAGAAGTAGAAGGGGGTTAGCTCGTACAAAGCAAGGCAAAATGTGGTTGGGAACCTGGGGCAGAGACCCAAGGGGGCCACATCGTGTTTCTGGTACCCCAGGGGTCTGGACCTGGTCAAGGGGTCTTGAGCAGAAATTTCCCTCCTGGGTGGACACGTGTCAGAGTTGGATGGTGACACCCCTCCTCCAGCTAGCTTCTCCTTGTGGCAGCTTCAAGGAGGCCAGGGGTGCCTTGAAGGGGGCTGATGTGTTCAGCGGAGTGGCATGGCGGATACACCTGCATGGCGACTCCCTGCAGGGAGCAAACTGTCCTGCAGGGTCACTTGACTCCCAGCCACCTTGAGCAAGAAGCAAAGCTTGATGTTGAGGCACTGAGCTCCCATAGCACAGCCCAGCACAGCCCAGCAATACAGCCGAAGAGGAAACCATGTAGGGGAATAAGAAGAGAGACAGGGCTGACCTGCTGAACCCGGGAGAAAGGACCAATTGAGAGCTGCTAGCTCCTGGGCCAGCACAATCAGACCTGGCATGATGAGAATGTGCCCTGGCTAGCGTCCTGCTAAAATGCTTATAATGAATCATTTTCTAGATGATTGGAATGAAGACATCCATTCAAATGGATGGGGGACCGCTTTGCGCTGGGCGGAGTTGGCCCCTTGACCAGACATATGCATGACAGGGAGAAGCAGAGGTCCTCAGCCAAGGCACCTTCCTGAGTCTGCTGTCTTGGGACGCAGCCTGAATGAGCACCCACTGAAAACACACCAGCCCCTTCATGCTCCTAAACAGGCTTGCTTCCTGCTAAGTCACCTCGGCCCCATAGTTGCAATAGCTTTTTTGGTGACTGCTAATAGGCTCTTGAAAGCAGGGGTTCAGGAGCCTCAGGAGCCCAACCTGGGGCCAGACCTCTGAATTTCACAGCTGTCTCCTAGACACAGAATTCTACCAAGACGGTGTGACACTGGGGGAAATTGGCATTACGAGGTTTTCCCTGAGTACTAAACGGTGGAAGAAGCTGTTTCCATTGATTCAAGCCTTGACTACTGCAGGAAAGTAACATACACAGCAGGTGCTCGGTCAGTGTCAGGACTTGACTGGCCCCTTACTCAACCTGTCAGATAACACAGGTCTGTGTTCACAAAATCAGAAGCTTGACATTTCAAAGTGTTGCTCAGAAAGGGAAAATTATATATTCCTCTGTCACAAAGGATAACCAGATAATCTTGCCCTGCAACTCTGTCCTGTTCTCAAACTTTCCCAGGATATCAATTCAAATATCCTAGCCAATAGGGAGAAAGTTTCTGCTGAGATTGGGGGCCCATGACCAGCTGCCTCTGTCCCCTCCAGGCCACTTTTGCTTCAGGCCTGGACATGAGGAGCAGCAAATGTTTATGAGAAAGCATGTTTGGGGCTGGCAATGGTTTATCAATACTCCCATTAGGCTGTCTTCCTTGAGGACAGCTGGTATGTTAGCTATTCTAGGTATATTAGAAGCTTGACAAGAGGGAAAATTTCCACAGAAAGTCTATCTTCAAGCCCAAATAACTAGTAAAAAAAGACTTGATGCATTATTATTTAATAGTGCTATTTTATTTATTTTTATTTAATTTATTATATAAGACTCATTCATTCGTTGTATTTATTGCCATTGTATTTCTTATGAAGCATTAAGCCACGAAAGTGGAAGAAGAATAATGTTCACTCATGTGATCATCTCCTGTCACTAAATAGCGTTAAGAAAAAAGTGTGGAGAAATGAGAGGTTGTGGGCTCAGCATCAGCACTAAAAATGTTTCATCTGATTCCTTTATTAAGTATATATCCAGAAGACCAAAAATCGAATTACAACAAAGGTATCAGAATGTTTCTTGCAGCCCAATTCATAATTGCTAGGTCATAGAAAAATTATGGAACCACCATTATATATGCAGTCTGGTATTGAAGGCAATGTTCTTAGTGGTGCATGAATTTATCTTCATTAAGATATTTAGTCTGCAATTGGGACAGACCAAACTGCTTCCAAGGGATAACAGCATTAGAACTTGGCAGTTTGAATATAATCAAGTGCCTCTTGATATTTTTAACTGAGCCAAAGAGAATGGCATGATCATCCACTTAGTTGTGATTTTCTATTAAAAAGAGGCTTTCTTTCTTTTTTGTTTTGTGTTTCAACAAAAAAGTATAACCTTTGTAGTACAAGATGTTTTGAATAACATATTTATTAAAAAGTTTTAAGAAAATGGGAACATCTCTTAGGATTTGCTCACCTTTCTTACTACTATTTAATTTGCCCTGTTTCTACGTTTTATGTCAAACTTCCTAGCTGGGGACCTTAAAGATCAACTTCAGAGAGACAACAGATTTTTCCCATCCAAAGTTACGTATGTGTGTCTCGCAGAAGAGGAAGTTCTGTGGTTTTTTTACCAGGTTCTGTATATTTTACTTTTACCAGAAAATCAAGTCCTACTGTTTTAAATGAGTACCACTGCCCTCTCTGCCCCTCCTCACAGAAGTAGGGTCAGACAGGGGAAGGACCTTTCTTTCAACTCCGCCTCAATCCTTTTATGCACCTAGTTCAGATTGGCTTCTTTGCTCTGGACCATCTTGGGAGTCAGAGGAGTTTTGCCCCTAGTAGTCTAAACACCATCTTCCACTTTCATTCCAAAGCCGTCAGCAAGCTCACAGTTACCCAGGAGAACTTCAACATCCCCAGGCGTCTCCTTTTGGTAACTCCCCCACCCCAACACACAGGTACTTTCTCTTAATTCCCAGCATGATGCCTTGGGAATCTGGGATCCCAGGAGTTGTTAGTTTCATTAACATTTATTCTAAGGTCTTTCTATGTTTAAATATAATATCCATTTATCACATACTACTACCAAAAAAACCACAAAAACCTGGAATACAGAGAAAAGGTCCAAAAAAAAAGACTGTTAACCAGAAGTATAAAAGATGATGATTTTTAAAGTTTTTAATCTTTGTATATTATCTTCCACAGAACTATAATGTTATGTATACTTCCAAAATGTATTGGTGTATTATTTATAGTTACACATATTAGTTTAGAGTATACTCTATGTATCGAAGCTTAAGATTAACTTGTCAACAAAACATAAAATATCTAAGTGGTACTATAAAAGGGTTTATGCTCAGTGTGGAACTTGGACATATTTTTTCATTAAAAAATGATCAGGGCTCGGCGCTTGTGGCTCAATCGGCTAAGGCGCCAGCCACGTACACCTAAGGTGGCGGGTTCGAATCCCCAGCCCGGGCCCGGCAAACAACAATGATGGCTGCAACCAAAAAAAAAAAAATGGCCGGGCGTTGTGGCAGGCGCCTGTGGCCCCAGCTACTTGGGAGGCGGAGGCAGGAGACTCGCTTGAGCCCAGGAGCTGGAGGTTGCTATGAGCTGTGATGCCGTGGCACTCTACCCAGGGGGATAGCTTGAGGCTCCGTCTCAAAATTAAAAAAAAAAAAAAAATGATCAGCCTCCTGCAGTTGATGGGATGTTTGTTTGGATGCACGTACATCTTTATTCTGTAATGATGTATATCTTTCTTAAAGGAAGATTACGAATGGAATGCATAAGAAACCTTTTAATCTATTTCCTTATATTTTTGCCACATGATATTCAGAATAGAAATTGATTATGATTGGAAAGTTACTATAGTCTCAGCATTTCACACACATTTTCCATATGTGTGTGTGTGTGTGCACGTACACAGCAACCTCAAATTGCTGTGCTCAACCATTCTTCTTGCCTCAGCCTCCTGAGTAACTGGGACTACAGGCACCTGCCACCATACCCAGCTCATTTGTCTATGTTTAGTAGAGACTGGGTCTCACTTTGATCAAGCTCCAACTCCTAAGCTCAAGTGATCCTCCCACCTCAGCCTCCCAGAGTGCTAGGATTATAGGTGTGAGCCACCTACCAACCATTTCTCCTTTATTCTGTGCAAAGATCCTGTGACAATAGCTACTGCTTTTATCCCCCTCTATGGACAGAGAAAATGAGGCTTGGAGAAGGGTTAGGACGCGAGGGTGTGGCAGAGTCTGGCAGCTGTCCATCCATCCGTAATTTGGAGCCTGTTGCTCCCAGCCCACAAATCTTAATAGATAAGCTCAGGCTTTTATCTACCATGCTGGTGGTTCTGAAACTGTGGTCCCCAGATCAACACAGTATCAGCACCACCTGGGAGTGGCAACATCTCCTGGACCTGTCAAATCAGAAATGCTGGGGTCAGAGCCTGGCAATCTGTATTTTAACAAGTCCTCCAGTTGTCTGCCATGCATTCCAAACTCTGAAGACCACGGCTCCATAATAGACTGCCTCTGAATTTTCAAAGGTAATTGACATAGAAACTTTTTGAAAAATCTGTGTTTTTTTTAAAAAGTCATGGTAGGCTTTCAGGAACGAAGTATTACATTAGTGTTTTATTGCTTAAGCTTTTAGAATTTTGCTTTGGAGATTCGTTGAGTGTTTTATGCATTAGAGTTCATGATAATTGAAGCTGGAGACCACAGCACCAATACTTTCAGTGAAATTGAAGTCTGCAGCAGGGGGAGTCAGTGTTGCTGGCACTTCCTCCCCGTCCTCCAGCTATTCACAAATGGTGAGCTGGATTAGGATTCAACAAAACAGATGACTGCAAAAAAAATATTAACTGTTAAACAAATCAGACTTGCTCATTGTAAGAAAAATGAAAATTATTTTCAATACAGGTCCAAAGTGTAGACATGTTTTTCAAATAAGTGTGTCCTGGGAACTATAGCAACTTCCCAATCTTACATCTGTCGACCCAAGGCAGTTTTTGTTCTCTGAGACATGCTGTCCTGATCCTGGCTTGTGTGCTTTCTCCCCATTTAGTCTGCATTGACTACCGATGAGGAAACCCCATATATTCAGAATGCCATTTACATATTTTCAAGTCCAAAACAGTCGGTGTTAAAGGTATTAGATTTTTAAAAACTCAGGTGCGATGAGGGGTAATTTAATATAGAGATGGCCAGCTTTAGTGTCCCTGGGTAGCCAAGATTCAATTTTTTTAATTAGTATTTGAAAGGGAAGGCCTCCTATAGCCATCATAATCGTATTTTCACTGTATTTTTATTCGTTTCCAGATCTGACTGTCTTAAAATTTAATTACTGTTAGCAAGACCTTTATGGGAAGAATAGAAATATTCTCATAATAGTGTTAGCATATTAAATGTGATATTCAGGTGGCCCTCCTAGGATTTCAGCACTCCTCAACACAGCCAATTGTGCGCCCTTTTTTCTGCCCTGACAGTTCACACGCATTCAACTCAGAAATAAATTCTTTCCTTGACTCCTCTGCTGCGTTTGGAACTTTGTTGTCCCAGTATATTAGAATGTTCATTCATTTGTGATAAGACTGTCAGCTCTGATATGCATTTTAATGCTGTTCATAAGAATGTTACTAAACATGCTAATTATCTTAAGGCAGACTTGGTTGGTTGGTAGTTGTCTGGTTTTTAACCATGTTAATCATTGATAATAGAAAAGATCAGAGTTTTGTAAAAGAACCCACGATTACTATATGAGAATATGGTGGGTAAAATAGACATTTTTACATAAAAAAAACAAGGACCGATGACCCAAGAATCAATACAAGTATTTATGAAATGTAATTGGGACTAGATTTTAAAGGAAATGTGCAAAAAGGATGTAAGAGCGGGAAGTCTGAAGAAATCTAAAGGATCAGTTCCTAAAGTGGAGTCACCTGTCAGGGACATTGTCCAAGGCTGTGGCTATGAGCTGATGGCAGCGCCCACCCTGCTGTGCCATCTCAGCTCTGGGGGGAGCAGCTGGTCCTCATTGGCTCAGGCAACTTATGGCACTTTTGACAGGAGAAGGACAGGCACCTGCAGCCTCTTGCTTGCCCCAAGAGGTTATTTGTCAGCCTGCAGGCTCCTAGTTACTGGGAATTAGCATATCTGTATTCCTGTGCTTGGTCTTGATTGGGGTGTTTATTCCCTAAATCAGAAACAGCATCAAGAATATCAATAAGATGTTGTTCACATTTTAATTTTCTCTAATGGTATTTTTCTTTTTTCCTGTAGCAAATGGAGAGCATTCTGTTAAATGATAATAAATGAGGCCTCCCATCCTGCAGTTGGTGGGGTGTTAACTTCCACTTTTAAAAAGTGACTCCCATAGAAGGTTCCAGCAGAGCTGCTGGGTGTGTGGTGGTTGTGCCCAGAGTTCACGTTGTTTTCACTGTTTAGTTTTGAGACATCCCTTACAAGGAAAGCTGCCCCCAACACCTGATGAGCGCTATTCGGGACGCGACCACATTTTCAGCCCATTATTTTAACAATTTGATAGCACATAGTCCATAAGAGTCCAAGTTTATTGCTGCATTTGGATTCCTATAGAGGAAGAGACAGACGGCAAAATGAGCTTCATTGCGGGATCATGGGATCAGCTGATGAATTTTCAGTTCTCATTGTATCGATGCTGTAGTATTTAGATTTGCAGAAGTTTATGCTATCATTTCAAGCCAAATTGAGTTGCTATACTTTGCCAAATGGGGTGTGTATGTGTATATGTTTATTTATGCTTATTTCATTCATATGTGCTGATTTTCTTTTTGACTTGTAACAGGACTAGTTGGAGAGAACCAGAATGTAAGGTTAAAGTTAGTAACTTAATGTTACCTTCAGGATACAGAACACAATCTCTTAATGTTAATGATTTGTGATACAGAGTGGAAGGGAAATTCATGGTTACAAGTATAAGCAGTCCCCAGGTTACGAACAAGGTGGGTGCTATAGGTTTATTTTTAAGTTGACTTTGTATGTAAATTAGAACAGATACTTTTCCCTATTACCTGTAAGAGCCTCCATTCTTTAGTGGGAGTCATGCATCAGTGAGCTGTCTGTAACCAGGGGACTTACTGAAATAGCCACCATTCTTAAGTGCAAGTTGTACATAAGTCAGCTGTTTGTAGCTCAAGGACTGCTGTGTCCACCTGTTACCTTCCACTTTCCCTGAGTCCCTCAGCATTGGTCCTTACTGAGGAATGCTATGATTCCGTGACCTGCAGACAGTTCCTTGAGACTGCAGTGGAATAAATAATAAAAAGTATGTCCATAGCTGTTGAAAAGAAGCATTACAAAATGTGAACAATAAATTGTTTGCTTTGTCCCTAGGTAATTAGTAAAGTGAAGTAAGTAAAGAACGGAGAGCTTTGGCATCTAAAATATTTTAAGCTAAAAAGTAAATAGCCATAGGGTTGCTGCTCAGATGCTCTTAAAACATGGAGGCTATTCCAGATAAGTAAGAGGGTAGTGGAAAGGGAGGTCAGATGATGCTATGTGAGAAGGCTGTCAGCAGCTACTCTTGGTTTTGAACATGGTGAAAGTAGCCATGAGTTCCAGAATGCAGGCAGCCTCCAGAAGCTGAGGAAGAGTGTGACATGTTCCCCAGCCGAGGTCCAGAGAGGAAGGCAGCTCACTGATGCCTCATTTTAGCCCTGCGAGACCTGTGTTGCCCTTCAGACCTCCAGAACTATTAGATAATAAATTTGTGGTGTTTATGCCGCCGAAAAGTAAAGAAATTGCCAAAGTTTTTATATATTCTGAAGGAACACGAGAATGGGTCCATTTTTAATAGGGAGAATACATATAAAGTGGATTTATTTTTATTTTAGCCACTCTCAATACAAAATACTAAAACATGGTCTCCACATATAATGAATACTGAGATAGGACTATGTATATGAATAAGCACAAATATACAAATATACGTACACTCTTACACACATGCATATAGATTCTGTTTCTTCTCTTCTTAATAATTTCTATGCTTTTTCCGATAGAGGAAGATTTCAGTAGGGTTTTTTGGTGAGTCTAGTCTACCAGGTTCACTCCCTTCTCTTAAGTGATCCTTTTGTTATAATCGCAAATAATTCACAACCTATCATAAAAGGTGAAATCATCTACATAATTTATTTAAAGCCCAGCTAAAATCACTTTGTACGTTTAATTCCCATATAGTACTCACTCCCTACCCAGGTCATAGGTGCTTTGAGTACATGCGCTGATATTTTTTTTATTTTGAGTGGTTATAGTTAATATATTGCTCTTTGAATAATGATGGTTGCTAATAACACAAGATTGACGAGTAGATGGACAGATCTCTGTTGAGAACCAGAAGATAAATCTGAGATGCTAAGAAAGACACAACAGTGTTACTGGAAGTGCCCAAAACATACTTGCATTGAACAAGAGAAGTGAGGGTTCTACAGCCGCGCTACCCAATAGAATTTTCAGAAGTGATGGAAATGTGCTATATTGCCACTCTCCAATATGGTAGCCACCAGCTACATTTGGCCATTGAACACTTGCTAGTGTGGCTAAATTGTTTAATTAATATACATCTAAATTTAAACACCCACCTGTGGCTAGTGGCTACCATATTGGACGCAGAAAGATATTTTTTGGTGAATAGATTCACTCTTTCAATTCTAAATCCTAAAGGATTAGGGTCATTTGTATGTTTCCAAATGTTCTGTCTTCTTCCTAGACGAGTGCTCCCCATAAGTGGTCTGTGATTCAGAGCGGGAAAGGAACTGTTTGTTACTAGCCCATGACAAGTACAGAAATTGAACTTGGCATTGATGTGACATTCAGAAGTAGAATCAGTGGCATCATTTCGTTGAAGAAATGGGCATCATTAAGCCTGTGCAGATAGTATCCCCCAGAATGAGCACAGTCGGTGAGTAACGACTGGAGCACACATTGGTCTGTGAAAGTCTGGAAAATGTATAAAAGCCAGCCTCTCCCAAGACAGCTACAGATAGTTCAAGAAGCCCGGGTGTAGAGGACTAGGAATGAGAGCCCAAAGCCAACACTGGCCAAACTGTATAGACCAGATCTCTCAGAATGAGAGGACTGTAACACAGAAGCAGCCTTAAAAACTATGCATCAATGTACAAAGTTATGATTTAATAAAAAATAATTTAAAAATAAATAAAACTATACACTGCAGGTACCATAATTGACAAATGGACAAACTGAGTCCTCCAGTCACTTCAGTTACTGACATCAGAGCTTGGAGAACTCCCCTCCTGGCTCCTGAGCAAGCTCTTTCTCCTCTTTGCCAAATGGATTTGAACCAAGAAAGATCTTATGGTTCCCTCACCCAGCAAAGGAAGCCTAGGAATATTATTACAACGGTTCCATAAAATACATCGTGCAGTTGGCTTGTGATGCACCGTCTGAGATTGTCCTCCCCTTTTTAATGGGTTGTCACCATCATGAATTAAAAAGAAATCAGTATAAACAAGATATCCTTATGGCTCAGTGATTTGGAAAAATGAGTCAATGAAAACAGCCTTTCTAGTAAAGTTTTTAGATTTTGAACAAGATAGTGATTGATTTTGTTTTGGAGATACAAAGTATCCAAATATTTAGATGTGTCCCCAAATATTAATAGAAGGCATGGTTTATTAGATATTTCTTGAAAGACTAGAAAGAGGCAAAATTGTGATGAGACATAACAATTTAGGAAGCCCAGAAAGAACCTAGCAAAGCAGTATTCCAGATAATGGAAACAAGGCAGGGGCGGGGTTGACTGCGCAGTGAGTGGTGGGGGTGGCTGGCCTTGACCTTTTCTATAGGGAGGTGAATCCAGGTCTATAGCTGCACTTTTCTCTGGGAGATTGTGCTTGGCCACAGGAGCTACCCGGCTTGAGAAATAACAGCTCTCTCTCTTCCCCTTCCTCCAGGGTATAATTTGCTGCCAAGAGCAGGCTGATCTGGGGTTTCAGATCTTATTTGCCTCTTGGGTTGTTTGGATATGGGGCTACAAATACCCGACCCATTCCCTCCTTCCCTTAAGGCAGAATTTGCTCTGTGATGCTCCAGAGGTCCTGTGGGATAAGGCTGCAACCATGTCTGTGCTGACTCCCTCCTACCGTGTTCTGGTTCCTCTCACTTCCTTACAGATTTCTCCTGAAAGCATACCCTCAATAGATCACTTGCACAAGAATCCCCCTCTCAGGCTTCACTTCTTGAGAATTTCGCCAATGACGGTGTATGCTAACTAAAAACTTTCAAAAGCTATTCTCTATTACCTCAAATATTGTATCCTCCAGCTTAATTCGAATTCAGAATCGTATTTAATTATTTTGTTCTCAAGGAAGGAAAAAGAAGAGATATCTGGATTTTTAGATCCTTTCTAAATGTCTCAAAAAGCCTTTTATCTCCTAAGTTTGGACTCCCTGTTATCTTCCATCACTGATTTCACAGTGAAACCTCTGCTATATTACAGAACATGTAGCTATTACCGAACATGTTTTAATTGCTATTTTGTATCTGATGAGCCCCTTGTAAAAATTTCTTTGCGTGAACTTAAATGATCTCAAGTACATGATTATTTTCTTACGAAATGAAAAATATTCTATATTTTTAAATCTATGAAAAAATGCGCTGGGTTATTTAGTGGGAACGTTAATCATCAAAATATTTGTCTGGTGGGGCGTGAAGGAGCCTGTTCTATTAATTGGTGATAAATAAAAACTTCAAATAACAAACTTAGGAAAATATCATTTTCAATTTGATATTCAAATTGTGTCAGTGGCCTAGAAAATGGAATTTATTAGGGAAAAGGCTGTCGCTCTTTGCAGAATTTTCTGGGGCTGAAATAGGAGAAAAGTCTGGCTGCTGATTACCGTGTCCCCGTTCAACTTTGCTTTCAAATACTCATTCGCCAACCCAAACCTTTTTCTTTCCTCGCTCTCTGTGGAACTCTCATAAAATATGCACTTAGACTAATGTAAAAATAATGCATTCTTCCAATTTTGCTCCAAATCATCTCACAGTCTCATGTGTGTGTTAATAAGTCTGGCTGTCAATTCTCTCCTTTGGAAGTTATTTCCATTAGAGATTTACTCACATGATGTAGTCACAAAAATTCTAATCACTGTCTTCAACAGTGTCTGTTTCTCTTTATTCATCCATGTGGTTCTACCTCTTCCCAGTCATTCAAGAAATATCTAATAAGGCATGTCTTCTATTAATATGTCTTCTAAAATCATAATCATGTGCTCTGGAATCCTTTCTTAATTTGCCAGATTCCCAGAATGAAACAGTCACTTTGGGTGAATACGACTGAACTAGTAATTTTCTATGGTGTCGAACAGAGCTGAATCATTCTTAATCACTTCTAGCTTTCATCCTGAGCCAACGAAGCCCATAATCTTCTCCAATTTAACCAGAATAAGACTTTCCTACAAAGGAAATATGAAATACACACTTTGTGCATGATGAAGTATTTATTGTTAGTCGACGCGATTCAAAAATGCAGCCCCTACGTTCAAAGTGATTAAATAGAGAGAGAGAAGAGACAGACACAGGCAGTCTTCACCCGACGTGATTCGTCCCAGATGTCTGCACAAGACACTCTGGGAGCAGAGGAGGCAGGAAAACTCGCCCAGTGGCTGCTCGGGAGGGACTGAGGGAAAGGTCATGGCAGATTTCTGGTGGAAGTGGTTTTGAAACTTTAATTGGAAAGGGCAGTTTTAGAGATATTAATCCTAAATTATGTACTGTCATTATACTACTTAGGTATTTCTTTTATTTTCAAAAGTCCAATTTAAATCCTTCTTTTCTCTCTCATAGTTCTTTTCCCCCCATATCCACACATTAGCTAAGAATTAGGGTACTCTACCAGTGACAGGAAACCCCAAATAACAAAGGCTTAAATAAGATGGGACAGACTTTCCCAGCTGGTGGATCATAAAACATACTGGGGCCAAAATCAATAAATACTAATTTTTCTTTCAGTATCACCTCCTCTGCCATATGGGGAGGATTCCCCGTTGTTGCTCTGGTCAGCCTGCAGCCCAAGTTCCCTTGGTTATACCCAAAAGATTGTTTAGACTCACATTCAGAATGCTTGTACTTTTCTTTGGGAAATCCAGGTCCTACTGAGGTCTAAGACATCTACGTACATCGACATCAGATGTAAACACTGTCTGTTTATGGTTTCGGTCTGGCCAGTGTACATCCTTGTCTGGGTTTGGGTGGGGTTTGTGCCATTGACAAGGAAATAAAATGGTGAAACTCTGCAAACTTTGGCTAGAATTCTTCAGAGAATCAATGCACATTCATAGGCAACAATTTACATTAACTAATGCTCAAGAAATTAAGAGGAGAAAGCACTTTCACGGGAAAGAAAAACTTGTGCAAAACGTGCCCCTGAGAATATCCTTGTTAATCATAGTAAACAGTAATCAATGCAAAAAGCCAAGTTAACTTTGGCCAATATTGCTTACAGGATTTATAGATGTTTTTCTCCTGATCGCCAAGCTGGATCATAGGTATAAGGAAGTTGCTGTGAGGGCTGGACCAGTGAACAGCTGAATAAATACCAGCTTTCTCACATTTGAGGGATCAAGCACTTGTAACAGAACATCACATGTATTAAATTTGTAGTTTAATTACTAGCAAAGGCATTTACAGTTCCTCAACATTATAAAAGGCTTTACAGTTGTTAAACATGACGAGAGAGAAAGAGAGAGAGCGTGCAAACTATTCAAATTTCCCAGCGTCTGATGTGGAACACCTCTAGCTTACAGATACTATAAGCTGTTTATATTTTTGTTGTTGCTAGTACTTATGTCGCTAGCGAGGAAAACAGTTCCAAAGAGTTCTCCAAGGAGACCCCACAATTGTTGGTTCTTTGCCTTCTATGAACAAGTTTGAGACATTCAGTTTTTTCGGAAATCCTGTCTTTTTCCATAAAAAGAAAAATGCAATATTTTGCTGAAATCACATGCCTGTTTTTCTGTAAGAGGAAAAAAAATAAAGAAAAAAATGAAAAGATCAAAACGATCAATTGAACCATTCATTTGGAATTTTGAGGAATATGGAAATGATTTTTTAAATTTCAAATGAATATGAGGGTACAGATGTTTCGGTTAGATTGTTTTCTGTTCTAAGGTGAAGTTCAGGCTGCGGTGGAGGCCTTCACCTGGGCTCGTGCTGAACACCCTCACTTTGTGCCCAGTAGGTGAGATCCCTCCAGGTGCCCTCTCTTCCCTCCCCTTGCCGGAGAATTATCAGAAGACGCTGTTCTTTCAGTGGGTAATCTGTAGTAAAGACTCAGTACTGAATAACGTATTTCTAATGTTGCTATCATAAACAACTTGCTGACCCTGAAAACTGTTGGATAAGGTGAAGATTATCATTTTGTTCAGTGTTACACATGCATTGCTCCTTCCTTCCTTCTGGAGACCCATCGGTCGCTCTCCAGGCACTTTTAGATTTTACAGGGAGCCTCCTTCTTGTGTGCCGGATAAGAAGCCTTTTTATGAAACTAATCTATAGCTCTCAAACGAAAGATAC
>CAUYQV010116215.1:0-16384 GCA_963574575.1 Galagoides demidoff
AGCCTAAGAATATGGGGAGAGGGAAGGGGAGTGGAGAGGGGTGGATGGGTGGAGAGAGGGTGATTGAAGGGATCACCTCTATGGTTTATCTCACAAGGGTACAAGTGAATCTTTCTAAAAATAGAATATAAACATCTTAACACAATAACTATGAAAATGACATGAAGGCTAAGTTAACCAGTTTGATGAAAATATTTCAAATTGTATATGAAAATACCACACTATACCCCATAATTGCATTAATATACACAGCTATGATTTAATAAAATAAAAAATAAAAATAAAAAAATAAATATTATGAATTTGCTTAAATAATATACTTTGTTGTGTAAAATACAGCTTGGTTAATCACAAAATATTTTCTATAGCCTACAATAATCCAGGAATAGCAATCCACTTTTGATAAGAAACAATATGATGATTACTATAAGTCTATTTAAGATACAATCCTGAAAATTAGGGACTTTACAATCACATCACAGAGATGAGATATGAATACTGAAATATTTGAATAATGGTATGAAGTTGTATATAAGGATAAATTGAATGATATGAATAATATATTACAATTGCTCAGAAAAAGAAGACAAGTCTGAGTTGGAATAATTAGCTGAGGGTTACCAACTCAGCTATTAAAAATTCTGATATGAAGAAAAAGAATAAAAAGAGCATTTTTCTAAATTCTTTACAGAAAATGTGAACATAAATGTCTCCTAAAATGTGCTTGAACTAACCAGATTGAATTCTTAAAAGCCCCCCTTCATTTTTTACTCCAAAAATTGCAGCTTCCTATATACCCTACAGCCAATATTGGGAGATAGGGAATTAGTAACTTCACAGATAAAGAAAGCCTTTGGGAACATTTTGTATATGAAGGAAAAAAAAAAACATGGTCATCCTGAAGCTCCACAATACTAGTCACTCCTAAATACAAATTTTCCACCTGTCCTTTGGATATCTCTTTTGACCTATAAGAAGGCAAACTTCCAAAGTTAATGTTGTAATAAAGCCCTTTTGTAGTGGACCACAAAAAAAATAAATAAATAAAGGGCTGTTCAACAGTTTAACCTTTGCTTTTGTTTACCACTTATAGAACAGCTGCTTTCAGGCTTGTTAATAAATTTCAGTGGGTGTCCTCAATCTTTTACAGTCCATCAACATTTCATCAACATTTCTGGGAAAACATTGGAGTAAATCATATAGTCAAGAGCCTAAACTTACGTATACTTCAATATTTTTTTCTTACATTCCAGTTAATGGGGAAAACAGATGCCAAAAAAGAGCAACACTATTAATTTACCTTGTTTCTGAGATTGTCACTGGAATATAAGTGGAATTTTATGTTAGTAAAGATTGAGAAAATTTTCAGGCCTAGTTATTATAGTATTTATAAGATTATTAATCTTCTTAAATATTATAATATTTAAGAAGAAATAAGCAATAGTTTAGTCACAAGGAGCAGCAAATTATGATTTACAACTATTGCTTCTTGGTTTATAAATCAATAATGCAGTGGGTAATCTTACCAAAGAGCAGTAGGACACATTTTTAAACCAAGAGCAAGTTATAACAGGTCATAAAACTTAAGAATCGAAAATCCCCTAGAGATAAATGTTAAACCATTCAGATGTCTTCAAAAACAACAAGGATTTCTTTGAGTTCCAGAAAAAATATTTTTAAAAGGGTGATTCCCAGTTTTTGCATATGACATATTATCATTATAATTTTTAAAAACACCACCATGTAAATAAATGTCTTTGTGTTAAATAATTTACCTAGTATAACAGAAGCTTGGAAAAAGTTCAACTACATAAAAGGATAAAATAGAATCAAATCTGTCATCCCTGCTTTTTAATTAATTCATTCACTCAAAAGCACTGACTGAATCAAAACTCACGTGGGTTTTCTGAGATTCAAGACATGTTGCATACCCTCACAAAAATTTTACAATCTAGTCAAAGAGACAAAATATAAACAACTGTTATTTTCAAAAAAGAAAGAAATGCTAAAATAGAAGTGTAGGTATTTTCTAAGTATAAACGAAAAACAAGATAAAAAATTAAATCAAATCCTGTATGAGTACTTACTTGGGACTTGGCCCTGTAATAGATACCATTACGCATACTATTTTACTTGTCCCACAAACCCCCCTGGTAATCCAGGTCTTATTTCCTATGTTTTACAGATGAGAAATCTGTGGCTCATAAAGGATAGGTAACTTTCTCAACTTGATGCAGCTAAGAAGTGGCAGGCTCGCAAGTTAAAATCAACAATGCTTTCTTCCCAAGCTTGCACTTCCTGCCTGTACCATATAAGATAAGGAAGAACTTTCAATGGGTGCCAAAGTGAGCCCTGAGGGAAGCACTGCTGGGTATCTCATCTAAACAGTGTAACCACATCCCTGTTTTGCAGCAGGGTGATAATGTAAGAAAAGCAACCCCTGCTTATATACAGTCAGATGGTGACCACAACCCACGTTGTAATAGAAAAGCAGCAAGAAAACCAAAAGCAGTAATTTGGATACTAATTTCACCTTATATTCAACAGAGTTTTGAATACCTAATAAGTTTAATTTGTACAGTTGGGACTAAGGTGCTTGAAAGACATCTAAATGGACTTGAACAGAACCTAGCTGGACACGTGGCTTTGCAGGTCATCTGAAATGTCTAATTGAAAATATTCTAGAAGTCTGACATAATTAAAGCAAAAAGTGTGAATAAAATTGCCTCCAGAGAGAATACAGAGCAAAGAGAAGAGAGCCTGGAATTAATGTTTAAGGAATGTCACACTCTTCATTACTTTGTGAAATGCTGTAAAACTATGTGCTTTTGTTTTTTTGTTTTTGAGACAGAGTCTCACTCTGTGCCCTGGGTAGAGTGCCCTAGTGTCACAGCAACCTCAAACTCTTGTGATAACCTCAAGTGATAACCCTGCTTCAGCCTCCCAAGTAGCTGGGACTACAAATGTCCATCACAATACCCAGCTAGTTGTTCTATTTTTTTGTAGAGACACGGCCTAACTTCTGCTCAGGTTGGTCTCAAACTGCTGAGCTCAAGCAATCCACCTGCCTTGGCCTCCCAGAATGCAAAACCATGTGTTTTTGAAAACCAGCAATGCTGTAGATATGGAATCAGAGAGTTTTACAGACTTTGATCAAACATTAGTGCTGAGCTTTGAAGTAAGAGTATATTATTTACCTAGATTGTGAATGTAAGACAGGCAATTCACTCTTGACAAAAGAACATAAGCAAAGGCACAGAGGCATAAAATGCAATGGCATATTTGAAGAATAACAACTAAATCTTTTATTATATTCATGTAAGAACTAGTAGGAGAAAAGGTCATAAAGATTGCTAGACATCAATTATGGGAAAATTTAATCTATACACAATGAGAATTTGTTGAAATTTTTAAGAAAAGTAATAGCCATATTTATATTTTGGAAAAATAATTCCGTTATCATTGAGAGGCATTGATGGAAAATAATAAGATTGTGCTTTTTACTTCTGTGTGCCAAAATAAATCTCAAGATATTAATTGTTCTATAGCTTCATATTTCTATAGACTTTCCCTTCTCCCCAATTCAGTAAGTGTCTTGCATTGCCTTAGAAAAAGGTAAAGATCCAAACAATGTCTTTTAACTTAAACTTACTTAAGTTGCAGAAATCTGAGATCTTGAGTTTCCAAAGCCTCAAAATTCAAGTTTATGCCATTAACAATAGCTCTGGAGTCAAACCAGTTTTATTATCCCAAACTAAAAAATCCATGGTGTGGCAAAGTTAAGTTAGAAGTGAAGCTAAAAATAAGGTGATCATGTGTCCCTGAAAATAGCTTTGAGCACTAATTTCTACTAGAAGAGATTTGATGTTACAAGGATAATTAAATTTCTTAAGGATGTAGAGAATAAGAGAACAAAAATGTTCTGTGTCTCTCATTCCAGGAAGTCTTTCCATGCCCACTAAATCCAGTAGAAAATAGAGATGACAGCATTCAGAGCCTAGAAAAAAATAGGCTTGAAACGTTACCAGACCAGAAGGTCTGGACATCTGTCACTGTCAGCCAATGTGCAGAGAAAGGGATAGATCCACCAAACTTTATTTGTAAGAGGGCCATGTTTCTGGAAAACAGTGAGAGTAGCCTCTCCAAGACTGTTCTATTCTTCCATTTTCAACATTATAGTTTTATACATTTAAGTTCAAAGTGAAAAGTTAACCCTTATCTTAAACAATAATTGGCAGAACCCATGACTCATAAACAATAAACATTCTAATTTAAAAGATAAGCTCCTAAATCAATCCACCTAAATTACTCAAGATAGGCATCTTTAGGGCAGAAGCTAAATTTACAAAACAGTAACAATGGGAGACAAGGGGTGAAGGTCAGGGAGGAACTAAACTGACCAGCCTAGCTGTGTCATGTCTGCCCTAGCCTGACAGACTCCACCTTATCATCACTATATGTGCTTTTACCAACAGCATCAGAGCTTCCCATTGTTATATAAGATATGGGAAGAGAGTGTGATACCCATTTCTCAAGAAGAATAGGAAAGTAATTATACCAATGTGTCCTTGTGATAGGGATGTGTAGAACATAACAGTGACCTTCATGAACCAAAGCCACAGTTTACATAGGGATGGAGACATATCAACACAGATAGATGTTGAAGGCAGAGAAACAAACAGATCTCACACACACTCATACACACACAATAATAATAATAATAATAATAGCAATAATGAAAAATATAGGGACTCTGAGATGAGTGAGGAAAATCTGAAGTACTGAGACGATTTCTATAACCCAGCTTGAGACAAAAGATCAGATTTCAACTTCCTGTTAACAAAAAATTAGCTTCTCACCAAATTTTATAAACTAGGGACTTGCACAAGATGCACTTTAGTCTCCAGTATCCAAACCAGGATATCATGTTAAATGCACTCATTTTTAAATACAACATCTTGTTTTACAATTTATATAAGACCTGCATTTAAAAGTATAGAAATATAGAAAAAAATAAAAATTAATCATAATTCCCCTATTCAGATGTAAGCATTATCAATACTTTTTTTTTATAATGCTTAAAGTTCATGAAGATCACTGTTACGTTCTACTCACTGTTATGTTCTACTCAGTGTCTCAATTTGTCACCCTTGGTAGAGAGATGTGGCATCACAGCTCACAGTAACGTCAAACTCTTGGGCTCAAGCAATCCTCTTGCCTCAGCTTCTCAAGTAGCTGGTATAGGCACCTGCCATAATGCCCAGGTCTCGCTCTTATTCAGGCTGGTCTTGAACCCATAAGCTCAGGCAATCCACCCACCTCAGACACCCAGAATGCTAGGATTACAGGTATGAGCCACCATACCCAGCCCATCAGTATTTTGATATATTTAATTCCAGTCCATTCTTTCCACAACACAAATACCATTCAAAATACTTTGTATTTAATATTATATTGTCAGCATCTTCCTATAACATTAAATATTCCATAAAACCCCTTGAATTACCACCATAAATATAGATTAAGTTACTTAATTATTTCTATACTGGTAAACATTTAGACTGACTCTTCTGTTTTTGTAAATATAAATAACTTTGCAATGAATATCCTTACACATAAATATTTATGGCCATTATGAGCATAAATTTTAGAAAAATTCTTAGAAGTAAAAAGTTAAAAAGCATATATGGTCAAGATAGCAAGCTGAATAAATGCTTAAACCTCCCTCTCCCAAACACAGAAAGATAATCAGAACTAGTATGCACAAGAACGTCATTATTCTGTTAAATAAGAGAACTCTCTGAAGACCAGAAATGAAAATGCTGAAGCTCATGAAATAGCTTTAAGATGTTATTGAGAAAACATAGAGTCAAGATTCAAGGATTTTTTTTTTTTGAGACAGTCTCACTATGTCACCCTTAGTAAAGTGACGTCGTATCATAGCTCACAGCAACCTCAAACTCTTTGGCTCAAACAATCCTCTTGCCTCAGCCTCCCTGGAACTACAGGTACCCACCACAATGCTGACTAGTTTTCATTTCAGTTGTTATTGTTGTTTAGCTGGCCTGGGTGGGGATCAAACCCACCAGCCTCCATGTATGTGGCTGGTGCCATAACCACTGTGTTACGGGTGCTGAGCCATCAAGGATAATTTTATAACATATAAATTTAGCAAAAGAAGAAGAAGAAGAAGAAAGGAAAAGAAACAGAAACAGAATATGTACCATTTAAGATAGTAGGGATAGAATGAGGGAGCCAAGAAGGCTGACTAGAGACATAAAAGGAGAACAAAGAATAATTGCATCAGATGTAGATCACAAAGAAAGACAGCAGTGGCATACAGGGACCTATCAGGAAAGGCTGCCAAGCAGAGAAAAATTAAGAAAGAGAAGAGGCCTGAGGCTACTGAAAGGCTAAAGAAGACTTCCCTCCACCACTTGGGTGTCTCTGGCAAACACATGGCTGTCATGGAGGTTGACACAAGAGACAAGCAAGCTGGCATTCTTGCACCTGGATGTGTTCTCCTCTGCACTTCCTCCTCCCCTGGCATCACACAAAGTAATTTTGGTTCAGTATAGCTTATAGCTGGCAGCCCTTCACACCCCCATAGCAACTGTAAGAGTTTTCTATGCCAAAAAGCCTATTTCTCTATGGTGGAAAGCACATTCTCAGCAGAGCCTGCCACTGAGAATGGAGCTAACCATAGTGATGTTTCAGGGAATTGCCCACTGGTGGCTTCAGTAGGCAGACAGGACCCAGTGGACACAAGAATGGAACAGAGAGAGAGCAGCCTCTCTTGCCACAACAACCATAAGAGTGCTTGGGGTTGAAAAGCCTGTTTCTCTGAGGTGGGAGCACATTCCTGGCCAAGGACACCACTGAAAGTAGGGCAGCCACAGTCTACAATCTTCCAGCCCACAGACATTTGGAAAGATCACCCTGGCAGTTCAGTCAAGTGGGCTGAACCCAGTGCTCTTGGATGTAAGAGTGGTGCAAGGACACACAGGGGAGAGGTCACAGATCCAAACTCCAGTGACAAGAAAGCTATCGAAGCCACATCTAATGGGACAGTGTGATGGGGTAGTGAGGAGTAGAGGTCTGTAATCATGGCCAATCCCCTACCTCCACTAGAGAACCACCATATTAAACTGGGACTGAATTAGTTTAGCCCCTTCTTCCCATGACAAACAAATGCCTCTGGTACAGTCTGAAGGGGAGCAGTGGTGTTTCTCCATTTGCTACAATATGGAATACAACTTGAACCAAGAAAATTATGAACCACCACTTCTCCCCCAGCAGAAGCATGTACCTGGCAAAGGCCCCATAGATAAAAAGGCTACTCCTCCACTTGGGACGTAATGGTGGAATAAGGGTCCACAGTTGGAAATCCCCTACCCACCAGTTTCCTGAGAAGATTCAAAACAGTGGGTCACACACACAGACTATCATGTAGCTGGAGAGCTGGTCTCAGGTGGCAAGAGAATGCATGTGGACTTAACAGAGGAAAAGAATGTTGTGATCCAAGATGCAAATATGAAGGGCGCATGCCCCACCCTGCACAGGAACTGGGCTAGTGGACCCAGATGGAAAGAGCTTGGCCTGCAGCCTATGCAATAACATAATAAGGGTCTGCCCCTAGGGAACAGGCCTCCTGGCTTGGAGATATTGCCTTGAACTCACTATCAGTGGTTCCCTCCAGGCAAGCAAACTCTGAGCCCCCTGAGGCTTACCAAAGCCTCTCAGGCTTTCACAATCCAGCCATCTGTCCTGCTCCGCTTCCCACCTCAGGGGTAAAAGAGATCAAGTAATCCCCTGGGACCTAAAATGTCCCTTCTAAACCTTGGGGCATCTGGGTGCCCTACCTGGGAGACTAAACCTTACTACAGGCGCAAATGCCTCAGCAACTGGTTCCCTTACTCAAAATGCAATCAATTACAGAGATACAACCCCATAGCTAAATATAACACCTTCCAATTCAAGCAAAATGGGAGTGCCAGATCTGTACACACTACTGCCCCCAACTGTCTTGGTGATTAAGCTGAAGGAAACAGCTATACATTGTTGGGAAGAGATGACAGGTCAGAGATAACCTAAGAGGTTCATCAAACCTGCTATAGCACCACAAAGGCAAATGATGACCTGCACTCCTCACCAGAGCATGATCAGGAATGAATCTTCAGATACTCTGAGTCAGGCCCATAATCCAGCCCTAGCACTCTCATTCTCAATTGAAGGTGAGAAGGAACCAGCTAAAGAAATCTGGAAATATAAAAACTCAAAACAAAAGGATAACCCAAACAAAAATAAAAACTCTGTGTCAATGGATAACAAACTAAGTGAACAGATTAAAAGGACAGATGAAGAATTTTGAATATGGATTATAAGAAAACACAGTGAAATACAAGAGACAGTGAAAAGCCAACACAAAGAAACCACAAAAGCAATGCAGAATATGAAAATTTATCTTAAAAATATCAAAAGAAAAGAAAAATCAAACAAATTCTGGCAATGAAAAATTCATTTAGGCAATTGCAAAGCACAATAGAAAGGCTTAAAATAAGCTATATCAAGAAGAAAGAATCTTAAGAACTTAAAGTAAATACTTATCAGCTAAACAAGTTAGTCAAAGAGAAAGAACATAGAAAGAAGAGGAATGAACAAAGCCAACAAGAGATATGGGACTATGTATAGAGATCAAATGTAAAAATCATAGGTATTTCTGAGGACAAAAAAGAAAATACACAAGGGTTGGAAAATTCATTTGAAGGAATGAGCAATGAAAATTTTCCTGGCATTGCTAGAAAACTTGATATCCAAATATAAGAAGCTCAAAGAAATCCTGGGAGATTCATCACAAAAAAGCAATTACTAGGACACATAGTTATTTCACTGACCAAAGTAAACACAGAAGAGATACTGGTATGAGCAGCAAGGTGAAAACATCAAGTAACCTACAAAGAAAAATCTAGCAAATTAACTGCAGACTTCTCAACTCAGACTTAACAAGCCAAAAGGGATCCATTTTCAGTCTTGTCAAACAGAACAAAGGCCATCCTTGAATTTTTTATCCTGCAAAGCTAAGTGTCTTATGTGAAGGAGAAAGAAAGACTTTCTCAGACAAGCAAGCAGTAAGAGAATTTTTCAAGATAAGACCTGTCCTGTAGGAAATATTCAGAACCGCATTATACACAGATTAGCATAATAGACACCCAAAAGTGTAAAATCACTGAAAAAGCTCAAGGTCAGACCCAAGATATTACAATGGCTCAAGAGGTAGAACAGCAACAAAATACTTAATAGGAAGAAATTTACCCAAATTATCAATCTTCAATTAATTTCAATAGGCTGAACTCCCCATTAGACAGATGCATGTTGGCTAAAATGGTAAGAAAATATAAGCCACATATCTGCTACCTCCAGAAAACACATCTAACCCACAGGGACTCATTCATACATATGGTGAAGGAAGAGAAAACAAAAGAAAGCTGGTGTAGCCATTCTTACATTAGATAGCATAGGATGCAAATGGAAAACAAAAGAAAGCTAGTATAGCCATTCTCATATTAGATACAATAGACAATAAATCAACAAAAAGAAAGAAAAAGATAACCATATAGAGGTAAAGGGAGAAATTCTACAAGAAGACATATCAATTCTAAATAATCATGCACCTAACTGACGTGAGCCCAGAATAATAAAGGAAATCCTACTTGATCAAAACAAAATGATGAACAGCAGCACTTTAATTACCAGGAACTTCAAAACCCCACTTACAAGGGCCAGGTGTGGTGGCTCAGACCTGTAATCCCAGCACGTTGGGAGGCTGAGTTGGATGGATTGCTTAAGCTCAAGAGTTTGAAAACAGCCTGAGCAAAAGCGAGACTCAAGCTCTAAAAAAATAACTAGCCAGGTGTTGTGGTGGGTGCCTGTAGTCCCAGCTACTCAGGAGGCTGAGGCAAGAGAATTGCTTGAGCCCAAGAGCTTACGGTTGCTATGAGCTATGATGCCATAGCAATTTACTGAGGGCAAGAAAGTGAGACTATGTCTCAAAAAAAAAAAAAACCCACTGTCAGAACAAGATAGATATTCTAAATAGGAAATTAACAAAGAAACAATGGACTTAAAGAGAACTCTAAAAAGAGTAGGTCTAACCGTCATTTATATAGCATTCTATCCAAAAACTGCAGAGGATGCCAAGAGCCAGAGGGCCTCTGAACAAGATGACTTGCAGCTTGGAAGTGGACCCTTGGGCAATTGATCCACAGGTGTTAGTCATGGAGAGTAAACCCAAGCCCTAAGCACTCAAGCACATCATCATTATCCAAATCTCCCCCCACCGGTTTGTTATAGTCTCAATAAAAAGCTACTGTGGAGGTTGCTCATGGCTACCCTGCACTTAAGGTTACCCACCTCTTGCAAGCTTGTACTTCAATCTGTGTCATGCCTGGTTCCTTCGTGCAGTGACTACAACCAGGGCCATAGGGGTTGTGACATCTGGCATAGTCAGCAGGATACTGCAGGACACCAAGGACAAGGACTGAAGGGGGGAAAGGACACTCAGAAGTAAGTGAAGCCTTCGGTAGACAGTGGAAGTCCCAAAGTGAAACACCTCTCAGAGTAAGCAGGAACTTTCAGCCTATCTAGAATCAAAGGAACCTCACTCAGAATAAGCTAAGCCTTTGGTAAATAATAAGCAAATATATAGAGAGCAATTAATGGGTAACTTCCTGTTCGGGGAGTCATGAGAATTAAAAACTGCAGAAGAAGGTGATGTTCAAGCAGAATTTGAAAGTGAGGAGAATAGTGAGGTTCAGTGTGAACCTGAACCTGAGGAGAACTAGGAACCAGGAGCGTATGAAAGCTTTTTAGACTTTCTTCAGTGGAGGAAGTATGTGATGCAGACATGAATAAGCTAGAAAATACCTCAATGACCATTATGGCTGCTCAGACCAAACAACTAGAAGATTGGGTGAATACTATCACAGTCACAAATGCCAACCTAGCTCACCCAACATTGCCCTCAATGCCTCCCTATTTAAATGAACTGCCTGTAACTTCTGTTATGAAGGCTGTATTAGAAGGGCACAAGTCCAGTGACTTTGGGAGGACACTTTGAGGCTTTTTCCAGTCACGATTACTGATATTCCACCTGATCTGCAGTACCCTCAAGGGGATCAACACTTTTATCACCATATGATCACTTTTACGGTTTTTAAAGATTTGAAGCAATCTATAATACAGTATGGCATATAGTTCCCATTTTCTAGAGGTCTGTTACAGGGGCTTTCACAAGAGCAGCAACTCATTCCTTATGACTGGGACATGATAGCCAGGACTATTCTTGAATCTGGACAATATTTACAGTTTAAAACCTGCTGGAAGGAGGAGGCTGACCTCATGGGTCACCAAAATCAACAGGGAATCCCTATAACATCAGAACAGCTTACTGGGTCTGATCAGTGGCTGGGTATTCTGAGTCAACTTCACTATGATATAGCTTAGTCCAGAAAAGGCTGTGTTGTCTTAGGGCCTGGGCAAAGGTTCAGACCCCTGGAGATATTTCTAAATCTTTCATTAAGATAATGCAATCAGGAAATGAACCTTATACTGACTTTCTAGCCTGATTAAACACTGCAGTTGATAAGGCTGTTGCCCAGCCAGAGCTCAGAGAAATGCTTTTCCAAACTTTAGCATTTGACAATGCTAACTCTGAGTGTCAAAAGGCCTTGCGACTTCTGAAAGCACAAAATGCTCCCTTAGAGGAATATATACAGGCATGTGCTGAGGTAAAAAACCTGAAAAGTCACAATGGAAACTTGGTGAGCTGCACTGGGGTTGAGGTTTTGCTCATATCATTATAGAACATCAAGAGAAGCAGTGGTTACCAGCTCACTGGATTAAGCCTCGACACGAGCAGGAAACCTTGCTAGCGCTTTAATGAATCTATTTTCACTAACTGTTCTACTGATATACACAGGACCCTAATCTCTGGGGCCTGGGAAATTTCATAATGAAGAAACCCTGAACCAACCTCCTCCGTGAGACCTCTAACTGCTTCCACCCGTATCACCATCCATCATCAGCAGGAAGCAGTTAAGAGCAGTCAGCATCCTATTTCCCTAAGTGTCAGTTAGAGCTTCTATTCAGGGAAGGAAGATTGATACAGGGTTTCATTATTATGGACTGAACAGCAAGCCCCAGGTAAGCTCAGAATGCATCCTCTGGCCTTAATGAGGTCATGTACAACAAAGACCTCGAACAGCAGGCTTCAGGCTAAAGGTTATACTGATATCAGCTAAGATAAGAGAATTTCACTTGTTGGATTTATATCTGTTGGGCACCTGATCTTTACTTAAAGTCATACTGCACTTTGGAAAGGGTCTGAGTTTGGTACAGCCCTTTCCCCACCTAACATTGGATGCTTGTTGCTGTCCACTTATTCAAGATGGGTGCTATGGACATATAACTTTGGGTGGCAGTTAATACTTCCCATGTAAGCATCATTGACCCTACAGGTTAGCCCAAAGCACGGAGTTGGGTGGTGATTAGTATGAAGGGGGAATATTTTCCCCTATGCCTAGTTTGGCTAAAGTAATTCATTTTCTAACCCGGGATAGTTCCTCTGGTGTGATTTTGTTAAATTTATATGCCTCTTTGGTTTTTTGTTTAGCATGAAGCAAATCTCCTTGGCAAGAAGAACAGCTGAAATAATCAACAACATATTCTCTCCCTGGCCTATCCAGAAATGTCTTTGAATACACAAGAGTGGGCAAAATGCACAGGACACTGAGAGCCAGATAGCCTCTGAGCGAGATGATGTGCAGCTTGGAAGTGGACCCTCAGGCAACTCATCTGCAGGTGTTAGTCTCAGAGAGTAAACCAGAGCCCATGGCAATCTCTAAGCACACAAGCACACACAGTCATTATCCAAATCTACCCCCACTGGTCTATTACAGTCTCAATAAAAGGCTACTGCAGAAGTTGCTCATTGCTACCTTGCACTTGTGGTTAGCCCATCTCTTGCAAGCTTGTAAGTCAATTCTTGTCATGCCTGGTTTCTTCGTGCACTGACCACAACCAGGACCATAGGGGTCGCAACAAAAAAACACTGAATTCTCTTCAGCTCATGGAACATTTTCTAAGATAGATCATATCCTAGGCCACAAAATTTGTCTCGACAAATTTAAAAAATGGAAATTATGCCATGTACCTCTTAGAGCACAGTGGAGGAAAATCAGAAATCAACAACAGAAACACTCATTATTACACAAAGTCGTGGAAACTAAACAACTGCTGAATGATAGGTTAAGGAGGAAACTAAGAAAGAAATCAAAAGTAAATGATAAGGAGACATAATTCCTTGAATTCTGTGGTGTATAGGTAAAAGCAGTCATGAGAGGAAAATTCATGGACTAAAATGCCTAAATTCAAGGAATAGAAAGATCACAATTCAGCAATCTAAAGACACATCTCAAGGAACTGGAAAAGGAAGAGAAAATAATTCCCAAATGCACCAGAGAATAGAAATAACCAAAATAAGAGCAGAACTAAATAAAATCAATAAGAGAAATGCAGAAGATTAATTAAATAGAGCTGGGAAAACTGGTTAGCCACTTTTAGAATACTGAATATGGACCCACACCTCTCGCCATTGACAAAAATTGATTCTAGATGTATATAATATTTAAATTTAAGACATGAAACAATAAAAATTCTAGAAAATAGTGCAGGGAAAACACTTGAAAATATCAGCTTAGGAAAATATTGTATGAGGAAGACCCACCTGGCAATTTCAGCCATGCTGAAAGTAAATAACTGGGATTTGATCAAGCTAAACAGCTTCTGAACAGCTATCAGTATACAACTAAAGCAAATAGATAACCATCAGAATGGGGAAAAAAATTGCATATTATGAATCTGACAAAGGTATGATAACTAGAATCCACTGAAAATTCAAATTAATCAATAAGAAAAGAGCATTCCATAAGCATTCAATAAGAACAACCCTATTCCTATGTGGGCAAGAGACTTGAATAGAAACTTCTCTGAAGATAACAGATGAATGACCAACAAACACATGAAAAAATGCTCATATTCTTTAATCATCAGAGAAAGGCAAATCAAAACCACTCTGAGATATCATCTAACTCCAGTAAGATTAGCTCACATCACAAAATCCCCAAACTGCAGATGCTAGCATGGATGTGAAGCACTTCTACACTGCTGGTGGGATTGCAAACTAGCATAGATTTTTTGGAAAGAAGTATAGAGAATCCTCAGAGATCTAAAAGTAGACCTTCCATTTGACTCTGCAATCCCATTACTAGATATCTACCCAGAAAAACAAAAATTTTTTTACCAGAAAGACATTTGCACCAGAATGTTTACTGCAGCTTAATTCATAATTGCCATAATTGGTAAGTCATAGAAGCAACTCAAATGCCCATCAACCCATGAATGGATTAACAAATTGGAATACTATTCAGCCATAAAAAAGATGGAAACTTTACATCTTTTATGTTTACCTGGATGGAGTTGGAAAACATTCTTCTTAGTAAAGTATCTCAAGAATGGGGGGGGGAGTACCCAATGTACTCAATAGTATAATGGAACCAATAAACACACACTCATACAAATGATAAAACACAAATATAATATAGCAAGGATGGATTGAGGAGGGAGAGGGAGGGGGAAGGGGGAAGGCAAATGGGGGGATGAGATAGGGCATTTGGTGGGATCTTACCTAATGTGCACAATGCAAGAGTACATTTCAAAATAACTAAAAGTAAATTTCAAATATCTTACCACAAAACATAAGTGAGGTGATGGCTATGCTAATCAGTTTGATTTAAGCATTCCACATTGTATATCAAATCATCACCTCGTACCTCATCAATGTATGCAGTTATGATTTTTCATTAAAAAGAAAAAAAAGAAATCATGGCTATTAGAGAACACACACCCCATAAGATGATGTTTAAAATACATCTTATTTTTTTCACTAATCATTATAAATGGGGAATGGCCAAAGTTACCCATTATGAGATAGACATTGTGAGTTTGAATACAGAAATACGCTATATATAATGCCCACATCAAAAACAAAGTGATACAGGAAATGATTAAAATAATGGAATGACAAAAGGTATTCCTGGCAAATATTGAGAGAAAATAAAGCTGGTGGAGTAATCATACTATCAGACAAAATAGAATTCAAGGAAAAACATAGTAAAAGGCATATTGGTTAAAGGACCAACTCACTAAGAGGATAAAATAGTCACAAATTCACAAACTGTGGTTCCTTAAAGAAACAGAGTGCTTTTTGTATAAAATTTTACACTTTTACAAAAAAGGTAGAAAGCTTCCAAAATTATTTTATGAGAATAAAAACTTTCCTTACTAGTAGGCAAGTACCCCAGAAAAACTCCTCTTTTTGTTCTAAATAAATACAGCTCACAGAGGAGGACAAGAGAGAGTTTCTCAGCTTCTGCCAAACTGATCTTAATTATTTGTTGTGGGGTGCTGCATTGTACATTGTAGGATATTTAAGAGCATCCTGGACTCAACCCACTATGTGCCAGTAGTGTTCTGCTCCCCAGTCCACTCCTTCTCAGTGGTGACAATCAAACATATCTCCAAATATTGTCAACTGTTCTCTGGATGGTAAAATCATTTCTAGCTGAAAAACACTGGGCTTAATGAATATCAAAGGAATGGAACTGGAAAGGCCTGATTAAGTTAAAGTTAAACTTAAATTTCTTTGAACTTAATCATAAATGTCCAGTTATATGAGCCAAAAATTTCCTGGCTGTGCAACCATTTTCAGACTAATTTTCAGTTACATGCAGCCAATAGCATCAAAAAAGTTATCCTCTGACCCTATGCCTAGATCTCTCCTTTTTTGTCAGGAATTATTACTATGTTTATAGTTGATTTTATATTATTACAAAAAAATAATCCAATCACAATTTATTTAACCATGTGAAGCATTTGGAGATAACTAGCATCATTACAACATGTAGTTTTTCCATCAAAGACCATGATTTTTCATTCAATTTTTATGTCTGCCACTAAATACAATGTCGTAATATTTGCCAAATTGGTCTTGCACTTTTCCTATTAAGAGTAGTCTTAGGCTCGGTGCCTGTGGCTCAATCAGCTAAGGCGTCAGCCACATACACCTAAGGTGGCAGGTTCGAATCCCCAGCCCGGGCCCGCCAAACAACAATGATGGCTGCAACCAAAAAAATGGCCGGGAGTTGTGGTGGGCGCCTGTGGTCCCAGCTACTTGGGAGGCAGAGGCAGGAGACTCGCTTGAGCCCAGGAGTTGGAGGTTGCTATGAGCTGTGATGCCATGGCACTCTACCCAGGGGGATAGCTTGAG
>CAUYQV010116220.1:0-15360 GCA_963574575.1 Galagoides demidoff
GCCCCTATGAAGTGGTACACTTTGGTTTGGTCTTTTTTTTTTTTTTTTTTTTTTTTTTTTTGCATCGGAGCCTCAAGCTATCCCCCTGGGTAGAGGGCCATGGCATCACAGCGCATAGCAACCTCCAACTCCTGGGCTCAAGTGAGTCTCCTGCCTCCGCCTCCCAAGTAGCTGGGACCACAGGCGCCTGCCACAACGCCCGGCCATTTTTTGGTTGCAGCCGTCATTGTTGTTTGGTGGGCCCAGGCTGGGGATTCGAACCCGCCACCTTAGGTGTACATGGCTGGCGCCTTAGCCGATTGAGCCACAGGCGCCAAGCCACATTGGCATGGTCTTAAAAGTAAAAGAAGGCTTATAAAGTCCATGTAGAAGGGGAAAAGGAGGGGAAATGGCCTTAGATAAGACAGGAACAGTCTAAGAGACCTGCTATCCGCTGAATAGGTCTAAAGAGTCACTCTGTGTTTACTGATGTACTGTTCTGTGTTTGGTGTTCATATTGAAAAACTGTGTCTAGTCCTCAGGCATTATGAAACCTAAGAGTGCAATCCATTTAAAGAAAGTAGTCTCTGCAGGGGTACGTGTCAGATATATTAGTATAAATTATAAATGTCTTAAAACAATAATTTTTTTTTTATTGAATGGTAACTATGTACATTAATGCACTTCTGGGGTACAGTGTGGGGTTTTCTTAAAACAATAATTAAGCAAAAGAGATGGGGTATATATTAACCAGTGTAGTGTTCTTAATTCTATATGAAATCAGCACATGGTACCCCATAAATGCATTAACATATACACGATCTATGTGTTTACGATTTAATTTAAAAAAAAAGAAAGAAAGTAGTCTCAGTAAAAAGGAGAAGTACAGTGTAATATCTTTGGTACCTTTTGACATTTATGTATTCCTTCATTCATTTGGATCATCCCAAGGTGAAGAAAGAACTGATACTTAGCCTATTTGCTGGGCAAACTGGTTTTAAGTGGCATCTCTATCTCCTACCATGTTTCCCCCCAAATAAGACACTGTCTTATATTTATTTTTTCTCAAGAAGACACACTAGGCCTTATTTTCAGGGGATGTCTTACCCCGCTCCACTCTGAAATGCTTGGTGTGGCCCATCACTAGGTCTTATTATCTGGGTAGGGCTTATATTTAACAAAAGCATAGAAATTCTGCTACAGCTTATTTTGGGGGTAGGTCGTATTTTCAGGAAAACATCGTAGTAGCTTCATGATCTCACAACATTTTTTTAACTTCCTGGGATATATTTTTTTTACCAAAAAAAAAAAAAAAAGAGAGAGAGACCAAGTGTAGAGACATTATAGAAGTAGAACAATCAGAATCTCCAAACAGAAAACAAAGGAATCAGGCATAACTTAAACCATAATCTTTTTAATCTCTTTTATTATTACTATTTTTTTTAATTCTTTGACCTCTCTGTGCTTTAGTTCCTTCAAACAGAAAATGAAGAAAATTTTACCTCCCTCATAAGTTATTAATTTAATCTTAGTAAATATGAGAGGCCTTGACTAGTACTTGGCATATGGGATATGTTATGTAGGTACTGGCTGTTATTGTTAAGATAAATTACTATCATTATGATGATGATTTTAATCAGATCAAAGCTTCTTTCCATTTTAAAAATATATTTCAAAGTTTTTATCTGCTCTTGCCTGTGTCTCAACAATGTTAAGAAATTACTTTTTACCACATATATTTTTTGCTGACATTTCAGTGATACTTTAGGAGAATAGAAACATTGATTAAGCTTCTATGTTCAGTAGTGCAGTGCCCCCAAATTAGAAAATATTTGCAATTTTCCTATTGCTAAATGATACTTAGCATTCCTCAGCCCAGGGTGCAGGAAGCAACGGAACATTCTGAGTTGAGTCCTCATTCCCAATGATCATGTGGACATTTTTTGAAGGCATTCTTTCTCACCTGAATGTGGGCTAACCAACAGGAGTAAAATTGTGTTGGACACAGCGCTGAAGACAGGTAACATTTTATTTCAAATGATGGGAGAAGTCTGAGGGTAGACCAAGTTTTAAAATAAATGGCAACAGAACTGGGAGCCGCAGGTCACAAGGAAGGCTTGAGTTGAGAGAAATCTAGGAGTAGCGTTGGTACTGATGGAAATCAAATAATACCAAAAAAGATTCCAGACAAGAAAGAGAAGATTACCAGGCAGCACATAGGGGGCTGTGGTCACCAGATGAGTCTTGATTTTAATGCCACTATGGGTCAACTTTGCTCTGAATGTCAACTATGCTTTACCATGCTCTACATCCCAGTTATCTTCGGTACTGCTTAACAAGTTAGTTCCTCTGGTATTTTATTATCATCTGTTCTCTTCATCCCTGTATTATTCTTCACCTCTCCTCCCTGGATCCAATCTCCTATTAGTCTGCTTCCTAGTCACATATGCAGTGACGTCTAAACTCTTTGAATCAGGGACAAAAAGGCATAAAGAAAATAATGTATTTTCAGAATATTGACTTATTCATTCTGCCTTATGTGAAACGTGGTTCTCCACACAGGTTGTCACTTGAACTGAGATCCTCTCAAGCCAAAGCTGTCTCCCCTAGTTCAACACATGGTCTACCTTCGTAAACGTTCCACGTATACCAGAATTTATAGATGTTGGCTACTGCATTTCGGAAATGTCAAATAGGTAAAGATAGTTGAAAATAAATTCAAGTATTCCATATACCTATGATTTTGGGGGGGGGTCTACCTGTGTTATCATTTACTGGGAGAAGAATATTGACTTTCCAACTGTGTATTTGTTTATTTCTCTCTCCGGTGCTGCCAGTTTTTACTTTCTACATATTGAAGTGCTATTATTATGCACATAAACATTTAGGATTATTTTGTCTGCCTGGTGAATTGGCTTTTGTAGCATTTCAAAATGCTTATGTTTACTTTTGGAAATCCTCCTTGTTTTGAATTCTACTTTCTCTAATATTAGCATAGACATTCCAGCTTTTTATGGCTTGTGTTTTCATGAAAACATCTTCTAATTTTTAACCTATTGTGATGTTATATGTAAAGATCATCTTTTGTAAACAGTACAATGCCTTTAACAATCTTGCTTTGTTATGTAGCCTGATCATCTGCCTTTCAATGAAAGCACTTTATGTATTTATATCTAATGTAAATAGTGTTGTGGTTGGGTGTGAGACTATCATCTTGCTGATTATTTTCCCTTTGAAACACCTGTTCTTTGTTCAGGTTTTTCTCCCTTTCCTGACTTCTTTTGGATTACCTGTGTATTTGTTTAGTATTCCATTTTATCTCCCTCACTGATATTTCAGTATTTGCTGGGAAGATGACACTGTTTTTCTGTAACTTGTCACTGTATGCTATAAATTAATCTTATACTACTTCATGTATAATTTGTGACTATAACATTGTATTTAAATGTCATATCCCATGCCATCTTCTGTGATATTTTGGAATTACACTTACCTTGGACCTGTATTTTAAACCCAAAGTACATTATTCCTTTCCCTTTAAATAATTAACTGTACGTCAAATGTAGGGTGACCAGATTTTAACATCAGTAAGGCGGGACAACATGGCGGGGGGCAGGGCAGGGCCTGACAACAATGCAAACTTTGATAAGCAGTTCTCAATAGTCACTTTTCAGCAATTATTTGTTATTATTACAGTTTAACATTATAAAATTAACAAAAATAATATAAAACTCATATTCTGGCAAAATAGCCACATGGCAGCCAAAAACCATATATTTCCTTCTTGTTCTCCCACCCGTTCATGCATTCTTTCCAAAAATTGGGACTTTTCAAAAACACCATGGGACACAGGACAAATTGTTGAAAAGTGGAACATCTGGTCACCCTAGTCAAATGTTGTAGCTTATACGTATAATGCCAGTACTTCTAAGTGAGGATTGCTTGAGGCCAGGAGCTCTAGACCAGCCTGGGCAACATAAACAGATTCAATATCTACAAAATATAAAAATTAGCAGAGTATAGTGATGCACACCTTTTGTCCCAGTTACTTGGGAGGCTGAGGAAGGAGGATTGCTTGAGCCTCACATTTTTCACTAAGACATTCCCAAGTCCTCATTCATTTAACTTCTGTAGCACCTCCAGTACTTACATACATACCCATGTTCTCTTCGCATGCTTTTTCTGACTAAAATAGGAGTTCTATTGCAACAACATTCATGTCATTACCTTGAAAAATCTCCCTTATTTGACTTGCTATATCCTCCCCTACTCTACTCCTCCAAAATTAAACAAAACATGCTACTCAGTTTTCATCTATCTGCCATCTCTATACCAGGCTGCTAAACCTAGTCCAAAAATAGGACCCTACTCAGATTAGTACCACCAAAGTTCACGATTCCCAACTTTGGTTGAGGATTCAATTTGTTGTAACATTTCTGTGTTCATTTTGTTGTTTCTTTCCTGTTTACTACATAAACTATATCAAATACATCTACTTATTCCTAATACCTGATAAGCTCACTCACTAACACTTACTCCATGTCCTTTCTTTGGATGGAGACCATTTGAAGCCTTTCAATTTTCTGCCACCAACGTGATCAACACCAGCACCCATTCTGTCATCTCCCCTGTTACAGGGGATGTGTCCTTTCTCCTGCTTGAGTTTCATCACTCCACCCGTGATCGAGACTGTGAACCGTTTGTTGCATCTATCTAGGATTCCTTTCTACCGGCTTCTTTCTTTACCATGTAAATATATTGAAGTCTCTCTTTCCATAAATCTCCTTGGCTCTGTGTCCCTCTGTCTCTTTTCTACATCATAGAGAGGGTCTAACATCAGTAGACTGCATGCGGATTATGTGAGGACTTGTTTGTGGTGGTGGATATCAGGAAAATTATGCATAGACTTTTTTTTTTTTTTGCACATCAGCTTTTATTAGTGTTTGTGTATTTACTGTGTGGCCCAAGACAATTCTTCTTCTTCTAGTGTGGCCCAGGGAAGCCAAAAGCTTGGACACCTCTGCTAGAGCCATACTATCTAAATTCACCTCCCAAATAGTCCACTTACTAGTAACCTATAGTTAATACAAATCTCCAACAAGCCATTTAGCTTAGCGGTTTCCTCCTCTGTAAAACCTACCTCATAGCTTAAATACTAATATATATGAAGCATTTGTAATAAAATCAAGTGCTGAATATGTATTTGATATAATAATTCTTATTTTTGTTCAAGTTGAACCTCCTAAAACAAGGACTGTTATAAGTTGTATTCATTTTCTTATTTCCCTCTTACTAGTCAGCATTAAGAAATATGGTACCTGTGTCAAACATTCAGTAAAATCCTCTTGCCAAGACACTTGCTAAATCTACACTGAGTTTCTCCATCTTTCTTTTCTGGCTTTCACTGGCATTTGACATTGCCAGTCATTTCCTCCTGCCTAGACCATTCTGATTCCTGTGAAATTATTCTCTTGTGGGGTTTCTTCTACCCTTTGGGTGTTATTTCTTACTATAGTTTGCACAATTTTTTTCTTTTTTGGCCTTCAAGTATTCCTCAGTGTCTCACCAGAGGCCAGTGTTTTCTAGAGTTCTCTTCCACATCCTTTTCTCACTCTGCGTATTTTCTCCAATCTCACCACCTGTAGGTCTTCAATATACTTACTGATTATTCCAAAATCTCTGCCTTCAGTTGGAACTATCTCCTGAGCACCAGATCGACTTAGCTGCTATATTCTCCAAGGGGATGTTAGATCCAATAGTTAAAATTTAACTCATCTCCTCCTGGTCCTCTAAGCTGCTCATCTTCATTTCAACATTAAGTAGCACTACCAAGGGTGACCTATAGGGAAGAACTCAAGGGGCTGCATTCTTTTGGCAGTAGGCAAAGGAACCATTTACCTAAAATACAACTTGAGCCGTGTCCTCCTGCATTTGTACAACATGACCATCTATCTAATTATGAGTCAAAACCCATGGGTTATCCTTGACTCTTCTTTCCATAATGTCCAATCACTGCCAAGTCCAGGTCCTAAATCCCTCAAAAAAACATCCTCCTCTCAATCCCTAATGCAACCCCTTCCTGGTCAAAATACTACTATGCTTCTGACATTTTTACTATGAAGTCTAAAATTCTTCACATCATTTTCATAATCTTCAGGTACTGTGCATACTTGCCCCTCTGGCTTCAAACCCAGCGACTTTCCCTCAGTACTCAACAATCCACCCACACTGACAGTTTCTCTTTTCTGTTGTACTTTCTCTCACCTCTGAGGCCCTAACCTTAGAATCATTTGCGGTCCTAGTCATGCTTTTCCCTAACCTTAGAATCATTTGTTTCTTCTCTTTACTAGAAAGGCTTAACTTAGGCCTCCTCAGGACTCTAGGCAGGGTTGAATAGAGGCAGGGAGTGGCTGTGCCAAGACATTTGCCAAATCTAACAGGTGTTCCTGAATCTTTCTTTTCTGATTTTTAGTGGTATTTGACATTGCTTATTATTTAGGAGATGATCCTGGGCTAAATGACAGGAAAATGAGTGAGCCATGAGGGTATAAAGTCAATACAGAATATATTAATTGGCACATTACCACTGTGGACAATGAGTACCCAATTCTAGGAAGAAGCCTTAGGATATAATGTAAAATATATCTCAGAGTAATATAGAAATAGCAGAATAACACAGGAATTGAGGAAGCTGAACTACCATCCTCCATCTTTTTTTTTTTTTCTTTTTGTAGAGACAGAGTCTCACTTTATTGCCCTCAGTAGACTGCCATGGTATCACAGGGCTCACAGCAATCTCCAACTCCTGGGCTTAGGTGATTCTCTTGCCTCAGCCTCCCAAGTAGCTGGGATTACAGGCATCTGCCACAACACTCAGCTTTTTTTTTTGTTGCAGTTTTTCCGGGGCCAGGTTTGAACCCACCACCCTCAATATATGGGGCCAGTGCCCTACCCACTGAGCCATAGGTACCGCCCCATCCTCCATCTTTTGTTGTTCTTGGTTGAGACTATTTCTTGAGAAGATTGGTTAGTTCTCTAGCCTGACCTTTGGACAGTCTGGACAAGCTGGGGAAATCTCTTAGTCAGAACATGGCAGAGGCTTGAAGTACGCTGTCCATATACACTGAAAACATAAGAGAAGCCAGACCCGATCATTGATGCACCTTAAATACTTTCCTGTGCCCAGTTTGAACTCATCTTTTTATCATATCATTTATCAAATTTTCTGGAAATAAATCATAACAATAAATTGTGAAATACCTTATGTCTAGTTCAACATGGTTTCCCTAAAATTTGCCACATGGTAGATGCTCCTTATAACATTTGACCAAACTCACTTGTTTACATTTAGTAGCCATGATTACATCTTTTTCATGATTGTTCCAGGTGGTATAGACTTTTATTCACCACTTTCTGGCTCATTCAGGTTAGAAAAAAACAGATATTTGGAAAAGATTTTGCAGTAAGTTACATGTCACCGTTTGAGATACTGAAAGGCAATTGTGAAAACATGGTTCTCTTACATCAAGTACCCTGTGCCTAGTTTGCTCTTGATCATTAAATCTCCATCCTAAATGCTGTTTCAAAGACTTCTTTTGAATGCTCACATTTGAGAAATGCCCCCAAACCAAACATTTATGCTGCAAATAAGTGGAAATATCATTTTTAATATAGGTTCCAAGTGATTGGCACCTATACTGATTGGATCTGATCATATTGTCTGGTGAGAGTTCCTCCCCAGAGATAACTAATTGGAATGACATAGTTGTAACAGTAAGCTCTGGGCAAAATAGTTGGACACTTCTAAGTTGAATGAAAGACTTCTGTGTCAGATATTGCAGAGCTGAGCCATCATTCATAACCTCCAGATATATGAACCCCAAACAGAGTAGAGTTCTTTTCTTCACAGCTCACATTTGCTGGCAGGTAAAGTCATCACTTCCTTTTGCTACTCCAAATATGTCACTTTCTTTGTTCCTCATTACCCAAAAGGAGAAATCCAGTATCTCTATTCTCAAGAGCATCAGTGCCATTGTTTGTCTGTTTGTGTCTCACTAATCTTGAAAATTATCCCTTTTATTTTTTCCTAATCAAAACTATACAATCTTCCAAGTCCCAGCTCAAATACTATTTCCTTTCTTTCCTTTCTCTGAACTCAAATAAGACTTACCAAACTTATGATTCATGAATATTGCCTTGTACCATGAGAACATGTAAAAAAGCAAAAAAGCAATAGACCATCTATAGAATATAGAATATTTGCATGTACACTGCCTCATTTGATCCTACAATCTGTCCTAATTATCCCAATTTTACTGAACAGATTGAATTGATGTGTTTAGAAATTATTCACCTGCTATGTTGTCAAGTTTTGATTTGAAGCTATGTAAGAACATATATATTTTTGTCTTGACAAAAATCTGTAATTAGATAATAAAACACTAAGCCTAGCTTGAAATTTTCCAAAGGAAATCTTCCAAATGCCAGACATTAACATACATTGTGGAATCCTTCACATAGCCATAGAAGATGGTTTGTTTGTTTATAACCTCACAGCTTTTTTCTATACTGCAGTTGATTCTTTCAACAAAAATTCATTAAGTACCCACCATATACTCAGTATGATACTCTTAAAAGGTAAGTCTGCTTTAAGATGTTTTAATGACCTATGATTGTTCTGATGATTAGGACCCAAATCTCTAATATGATCTTGTTTCTTTCTACTACTTCAGTATGAACTTTTACTACATTATCCCAAGCATCCTAGCTTCAGTGATCATCCTTTGATACTTAGAATTATTAAATTCCTTATTCTAGCTTTAAGGGAGTTAAAACCATCCCCTAGTCTTGGAGGGTTCAATAATCAAGTCTATGAAATAAACTAACAACAGGCAAATTGAGAGGAGAAAGGTATACAATTTTTTTATGGGGATGGGAGCATCATGTGAAATAAAATTAAACACTCACAGCTCCAATGAGATCTAGAAGTTTCTTATATACCGTCCTCAGAGGGAGAAGGATGGGGGGATGTGGGCAACTTAGGGGAGAGTAGAATGGCTTTGGAAAGGTGATGACCCCTCAGAAGAATAGATGAAAGCCTGTGACAAAGTGTGTGGGGATGTGTCAGGCTCTGCTTTCCTCTTCTATGATACAAATTCATCTTCCCAGGTTGGCGAGATTGCTGGGAAGAAGATTCGTGGTAACTGAGCTCCCTTGGAAGGATCTCTCTTTACACAGATAAGAGAAGTTCAGAGAAAGTTTCTCCTTGCATTTGTTGTGCCCAAATGTGCTCAGTTTGAAGAAATCAGCCCACAAAAGCAGCATGTTTTGGGTCATGTTTCCTGAACTCCTTCATAGCACACACTCACATATAAAGCTTTTCATGTCATGGGTACTCACACAAAGTACTTTACAAATACTGACTCTTTTAGTTATAACAACCACCACTGAGGTGGCTATTACTAAACCCAACTTATAGAAGAGGAAACAGAGGCCCAGAAATTAAACAGTTTGTATAGGCCACACTACTAGAAAGTGCACGCAGCAAGCTCTCTGATGCCCTGCATGCCCTCCTTTGAACTTGATCTTCCCTCTACTAGTAACATACTTTATTTTTCAAATTGCAGATGAAACTACCCTTCTCTGAAAAAGTCCTTCCCATTTCCTCAGTTTCAATTTTTTTATTTATTTGTTTTTTATTTCACTTTTTTTTTGGCCAGGGCTGGGTTTGAACCCCCCACCACCTCTATATGGGGCCACTGCCCTACCCTGTTGAGCCACAGGTGCCACCCCTATTTTTTTTATTTCAGAATATTACAGAGGTACAATGATTTTATTACACAATTTACTTTTGTACACTTTGGGTCAAAGTTATAAGTGTTCCTTTTACCTAGAATGTGTGCATTATACCCCAAAGGCAGAAAAGGGTATAGTGGGCTGATTTCCTGGGTAGAAAGAACCCTCCATGAAATACACAAACATATATGCAGGAGGAGGGTGAGATATGAAATAGAAATGAGTTGTTTTTGGCTGAACCAGGAATGACATTAAGGAAAGTGGTGGGTGTAGTATACCTGGAAATTGGAAGTATTATGAAAGATTGTGTAGCCTGTTCTAAGTAGCTAGAATTTTATTGTACAGGGAGAAAGAAACTAAAAACAGTATAATAATTTTAAAAGTGTTTCCGATGTGCTTAAGAAAGATCAAAGTAAAGTACTAAATGGGCAATTACTTCCCTACCTTAGAATTTAGTTCTTACAGCATTAAATGCATATTTAAAGGAGACTCCAGATAGCCCAATTCAATATGAGTCTTAGGACATTAGGGCTAAAAAAGGGAAATGATTGAAATGTTTCCTGACATCACAGTAATTTGCAGAAAAATATCTGTAATTTGCATTACAATGCATACCATGCTGCTCTGTGAGCCAGCCAGGGGACATCCCCACACCCTGTGGCCCTGTGTGTACTGTATATCTCTTGCCTTTCCATTTTCATTTCATAGTCTTCCAAGTGTGTGTCCAAGACCAGCTGAATACTTAATCATAGGAGTTTCTATCTTCACTGTGTTGATCACATCAACATTTTGTGAAGTTCACTTTTATCCCAAGAAAACAAGATTAAGCACAAATGATTTTGTAAATAAAAAAGCATGTAAACACTTCATGGAGAATGTTAGCCTTCATGGGTAAGAGAATTTAAAGCAATCTAAGTAGACATTTTTGTGCAACTGACATAGAAATTGAGCTATCAAACAAAAGAAGAGTTATAATTCATAAAACTCAGATCTATCTCTAGAGTTCATCTATTCTGACAAGGAAGACAGCTGTAACTTTCTTTCAGCTTGCCTAAGCTGCTTCCTGAGTAGCTTTAGAAAACCTGCAGTTCCTCTGGTCCATTGAGATATTCATTGAGAAGGGACACAAAGAAAGGAGTTTCAAGGGGAGTGGGAGGAATAGCTGGCCGGCTGCCCCAGGAAGTCTGAAGGACCCATAAAAATGTAGGTGTAAGGTAACCTGGGTAACAAATGACCAATAGCAAGAGACAATAATCAATGACTAACAGAAAAGAGCAATATGCCTGGAGGCACACACAGGCCAATAGAAGACTTGGCAACCAGTTTCAAACTGAGAGTGTTTCTATCCCCCTGTAGGCCTGTGGGTCTCTCACTTTGTATCGACCATGAGAGGATCCCACTTCCAAATCTCTGTGGAGGTGCTCTAAACATTCTCTTCATTTTTCCTAAATAAAATTTCTTTTAATTACACTGAAACTTGGGCAAGTTACTTTGCTCTCTATCCACCCTGCCTGTGCTGTTCCCATTTTGTTTCCGGTTTCCATTCATTGTTACCTTCAATTACCTCCATGCCTCAATTGAATTTTCTAGCTCAGATCAAATCAGGTCATCTGGGTGGGGTCTGGGACCCCCAACCCCCAACATAAATCATCTAAAACCTAGGAATGGCTTTCTCAAGACCTTTGTAATATAATCAAAAGATAGCACTCCCTTCTCTTTTTTTTTTTTTTGAGGCAGTCTCACTATTTTGCCCTCTGTAGACTGCCGTCGCATCACAGTTTACAGCAACCTCAAACTCCTGGCTTAAGTGATTCTCCTGCCTTAGCCTCCCAGGTAGCTGGGACTACAGGCACCCACCACAATGCTTGGCTATTTTTTGGTTGTGGTTGTCATTGTTGTTCAGCAGGCCCAGGCTGGGTTAGAACCCACCAGTCTCGGTGTATGTGGCCAGTGCCCTACTCACTGAGCTATTAGCACCACCAGGGCTCTTTTCTCTTAAGTCTTCAAGATGTCCTAATCATAATGACTAGCCTCTCATCCCAGTGTCCTCCAGTACTTTTCTATTAGTTCACACCAGCATCAAATGTCCTCCATCTTTTTATCTTTCCTATCCAGTTCTACCCAATGCTACACCTACATATCCAGATCAACAGCTTCTCTTGTCATGTATTAAAAGTCTAAAAATCAACATGTCTCAAATCAAACTCAGCCTTTTCCCTAGACACTGTCCTGACACAACCCTCCCCAGCTCAACTGACATTTTAATTAATTTGGTTAAAAAAATAATTAATCAGTCTTTCTCCCTGTGCCCTGTAGCTCACACTCAGTCATTCAGAAACTCGGTCGTTAATATACCCAGAATATATTACTACACACCAATTCAACTGTTATTAACATTTAAGCTAAGCTTTTTCCTGGATAACTACAACAGCCCCATCTGATGTCATACTTTTAACCTTTCCCACCAACATCCTGTTTTTCACCCAGCATCCATAGTAATCTATTTTATTTAAAGCATTAAGTAAAATCATGTAATATTCATATTTAAAACCCTGAAAAGCTTCCCAACTGAACTCTAAATAAAAGTAAAAGTCATTAAAATGGCCCTTAGGTTAGGTATGATTTCTATTTTTATAGCTTTTGATAATTTTTTGTTAATTCAATTTATTTTTTTAATATCATATTTGTTTTCTGACTCTGCTTTTCTTTTCTAAAATGTAATATCTTTGAGGGTAGAGGCTTTTTTTCTGTTTATTTAACTGATGTATTCCAAATCTCAAGAATGATACTAACATACAATGGGGGTTAAATAAATGTGTGAAAGGTAAACATGTGTAAATGTTGCTACTGCTGCTGAGTAAACCAGGTACATCGTGGGGTTTAAGTACCTTGTTTTTTTTAATACATGACAAGAGTAGCTGTTGAGTTGGCATTTGGATATGTCGGTGTAGAGTTGGGGAGAACTGGATAGGAAAGATAAATTCGAGAATTACTGGCTTTTAAAGGCTATTTTAAAACCAAGGGAGTGAGAACACACAGGGGAGAAAAGATGAGAGAAAACTGAGCCCTTAGTCATTCCTAACTTAACAGTTTAATGGATGTGGAGGGAGAGGGGAGAGTGAGGAGGAAAGTTAAGATGAAAACTATAGAAGTGAGATGGCCTAGAAGCCAAATAAAGAAGTTATATCAAAAAGGCTAGAGGGAGCATTGGCCTTAAATGTGGCTGGCAGGTCAAGTAGAATGAGAACACAATTCATCACTGGATTTGGCAATACAGAAGTTATTAGTGACTGTCACCAGACTGATGACTGACAGGAAGGATGACAGAGTACATGGAGATGGATGCTGGAAGGTAGGCGGATCTGCCTATGGGAGTCTGTAGAAGTTCCCTCTGTATCTCAGTGAAGTGGGAAGCAAGGTCTTCAGCTAACAGTGAGGTGGAGGCTGTGTGGAGAGGTAAGTAAGCTTAATAGTTGTGTTGATTATGGAAATTTTAAGCTTAATAGTTGTATTGATTATGGAAATTTTAAGGGGCAAGGTATATAAAAATTCAAATAAATAAGGCACATAAAAGAGAGAGTTTCCCTCCCATACCACAAGAAGTCTGGAGATAGATGTTGCTGGCTTTGAGGAAGCATCTCCAGAAGATTAACTCCACCTCTCTAATTTTCTCGGCTTTTTGTTCCTTTTTCTCGTGTTCACAAGATTACTGCTACAAATCCAGGCATTTTAACTATTGAGGCATTTAAAAACAGAGAGGGAGAATGCAGAAATAAAAGCCAAGATCAAAAGCTGTTTTATGAATAAAGAAAACAAAAAGCTTTCCCAGGAATTTGCCTCCTAACAGCTACGTAACATGAGCCAGAAACGTGTTGTATGTCTATTCCTAGCAGGAAGGGTAGTGAGCAAAACATGGTCAAGGGAAAGGGACTGTTTGAGTGGGTGTTGAGGTTATCAACCAATAGCACCTGCCTTAACAGTCATTTAAATTTTCCAGATAATAGTATTTTTATGTAAACATCTATAGAGCCAAAGCCCCCCATCTTGTCTGTCTATAATTTGATAACAGAATAAAAGTTGTAAGGCTTTGAAATCCTTCATAAAAAAATATTCATTGTGAACTCTGTCAGCATTCTTATTTAATGATGAGCTTAAGCCTTGATCCATTTTCCTGTCATTGCTGTATGCTTCCTACCACTCTATCAGACACAGAAACGATAGATGTTTTTGTGTCTCCAGTAACATCATGGTCATGTGACCGTGAAAAGAGATCCAGCTGGAAAAGCAGACAGAGATTGACTAGAGAATCCTGGAGTGCAACGGTGGCACAGTTGTCGAGAAACTGAGACAAGGAAAAGAATCTAGATATACAATTTTATCTCCTTTTTGAAATTTATACTTTAATTAGACATACAGTTATCCTCTATCTACTTTCAAATTACATGGAAATGGATTCCAAAAAAAATCACATTCATACTTTGTGTGAAATGAGAACATAAACTTGTGTTTTCACCTTCTGGTGTCTACATAGAACACATTGCTCTATGCATCAGAGAGGGGTGTGATGCAAAAACTAGAAAGCAACAATCACAAGTTAAAAATTCTGAATTCTTATTCTGAGCCAGGTATATATTTCTAAATACAATATAAATATTGACTCACTTTGTGCTGGCAACAAACCCACAAAATTGTTACCACTCTCCCCCTCCATTTTATAGATGAAGCACAGAAACATTGACTAGTTCGCTGAAGGTCACACAACCAGTAAGAGAAACGGAGTCTAGACCCTCAACCATGCACCAAATCCAACACAGCATGCCAACATGGAGGGTGGTGGTGGTCTTAGTCTGTTTTGCTGTAACGGAGTACACAAACTAGGTAATTTGTTATATAAAAAAATAATTATTTCTTATCTTACTGGAGGCTGGGAAGTCCAAGATCCAGAGGCACACATCTGGCGAGGGTGTTTGTGTTACATTACCCCATGGCTAAAGGAAAACGGCAGGAGAGTGAGAGGGAGCCTGAGATGAAGGAGACGTCACCTATGTCAGAAACCCACTGTTCCATAATGAGAACACCCTAATAAATATGCTGATGAAGATGAGGGCCCCATGGCCTAATCACCTCTCAGTGGACATGACCTTCTAAAACACTGTTGCAGAGGCCATTATGTTTCCAACACTTTGGGGGACACATCACAAACCATAGCAATGGTGCAAGGCAAAGAGCCAGATGATCTTAATACTGTACACTTATGTCAATAAGGCTGACAGAACAATGTGACCAGAAGGATCAACAAAGACCCAAACTAAGGAGCAACAGCAAAAGACGACATGGAGATTACAACTGATGAAATGGGCCTTAAAGACGAGCTTGACTTTGGTAGGTAGGAACAATTTGAAGACAAAGGCATCTAGGAATAGTAGACGTCATGAGCACAACACTGAGAACTTGGGGACGGTCAGGTGAAAACGAGGACCTTGGTCTGCATGTTAAGGGAGCTGTAGGAGATAAGTTACCAAGGTCGTCCTGCAAACAATAAAGTTGCAGTCAAAAGATCTATGTCTCCATTCTGCTGCTAATGCA
>CAUYQV010116221.1:0-16475 GCA_963574575.1 Galagoides demidoff
CCTGTGGTCCCAGCTACTTGGGAGGCGGAGGCAGGAGACTCGCTTGAGCCCAGGAGTTGGAGGTTGCTATGAGCTGTGATGCCATGGCACTCTACCCAGGGGGATAGCTTGAGGCTCCGTCTCAAAAAAAAAAAAAGAAGCTAAAATGTGTTTAGGCTTTTCTTCCCTAAAGAAAAGGATGTGAAATATGCTTAACCAGCTTGTAAAATGGTCTAAGCTTTCTTTTCTTCTCCTGTACCCTTCCCGGTTAATCTGACATCGCCCCCACCTCATTAAACTGGCTCCTCCTGGTAATATTTCATCAAATTCAAAAGAAATGCAACCCTTACCAAAAGCCAGATCTGAAAACGACCTTAGGCTGTGGTTCCAAATACAAAGAAAGCTTATATTTAATAAAGCCTTGGTATAATGAGTTCCTTGAGTCAACATCGGAGAGACTGAATGACATAAAGCTGTGGGAAACCTAGCGGGGAAAGTGCATTTGATTAAATGTAATTAAATGTGTTTTCTCATTTTGTTTTGCTGCTCCCAATTTTATAGTCATTTTCTTGGCCTTGATTTTCAGATCTACCTTAATTTAGCTGCAAATACTACTGTTCATAACAGAATTCAGTTTCACTGGTGACCCTGGAAAGAGGAACTCTGAAAATAAAGAGGGCTGTGCATGATTCCTGCAGAGAGATTCCTGCAGCTATTCCGTCTGATAGGAATTTGGCGGGTTTCCTTTGTGTCCAGTCTCCCCTTCTCCACATCTTCTCTGATATTCCAGCAGATGCGGAGTCTTCTTGGTGCTGTGGCCTCTCTGACTTAGATTTTCTATTTCCCTTGTGTTTGAGCCAATTAAAATAAGACTCAGGCTGTGCTTATGACACATTTTTGGAAATTCATTGTGTAAGAAACATTGACGTTCACTTGTCCTGTTCTCCCTTAGTCTTTCCTCACTTCTTGACATTTCTGCCCTTCCTCTTCTTTGAAGTCTGTGTGTTTGGCAGTTTTTGCAAAGTTATTCATGTATTTCTGTTATTGCAATGAGTAACTGCATTAAGGGGAAAGCTACAAATCACAGATGTGGAACGCTGAATTCTAGACATAGTTCCTAACGCACATGCTACTCCTCAGTGGACATTTCTCTGCCATTTATTTTGTGCAACAGTTCATATTTGTGGCCTGATGCTATCTCTTGGAGCAATATAATTGCCCATAATAAGAACTCGCGCCATGGGGCTGCCATGGAATTGTTTATTTTCACAACATAAGCAATGTCCTCAAGGGCCTGGCTTGCTTCCATATTTCTGTTCTGTGGGACATCTGAGGGGGGCATCTCTCTCATCAACTAGCTGCCCTCGTGGTCACAAAGTGGCTGCCACAGCATGGGTATCACCAGCCTTCACAGATATGCCAACAGGTCTATAGAAGAAGGGAGGGAAGTTTCTTTATCCATGTGTTTTAATGAGCAGGGAAACATTTCTCAATGGTTCCTCATCCACCTCTGTTTCATTTTCATTGAATGTTTCATTGACCTTTCCTAAACCAGGCCCTGGCAGGGAACACAAGATTTCTGTGATTTGGTGAAACACACAAGCCCTATGGAGAAGTGGCTTCCCTGGACCCAACAAACGTGTTCTGTTCCACAGAGCAAGGGTGGTGTCTGCCACACGTCCCTCCAGGTGTGTCCTTCATCATTATCTCCAGCGGTGAAACCACTTCCCAGTGCCAACCAGCAGCCTGAAGTGTCCTTGTGTCCTCCCTCACAAGACTAAGTTTCTTTAAGTTTTGCTTATCATTAGAAATTTGAAGAGTGCTTATGTAATACAAATATTATTCGATTTTATTTTTTGACAACCAAGATATTTTTGGTCTTTTTAGGATGAGTTTATTCTCATTTTCTTTAATGTTTCACCTCTGTTGAATCTGAAAACCTTGTTCCAGCCAATCATATATGGTCAGCGTGTGAGAGTATTTGTCACCACTCATTATCCCTGCAAGATGTTTGAGTCACTGACTGTATCTACTACATAAGCCAATAGTGCCAAAGTCTTTCTTATGTTAATATACAAAAGTAGGGAAAAGAAGGAATGAAGGAATGGAGGGAAGGAAGGAAGAAGGGGAAAGAAGGAAAGCAAGCAGTCAAAGAGGTAAGGAGTGTGTTGGTGGTCAGGTGCGATGGCTCACACCTGTAATCCTAACACCCTGGGAGGCCAAGATGGGAGGATTGCTTGATCTCAGGGGTTCAAGACCAGCCTGAGCAAGAGTGAGACCCTACAAAAGATAGAAAAACTAGCCCAGTGTTGTGGCAGGTGCCAGTAGTCCTAGCTACTCAGGAGCAAGAGGGTTGCTCAAGCCCGTGTGTTTGAGGTTGCTGTGAGCTATGACACCATAGTACTCTACCCAAGGTGACAAAAAAAAAAGTTCTTCTCTCTTATGATCAAGCCAGCACCTCCTGTTTCATGCTGTTGCCCTTTGTACTCAGGCTCCCAGATTCCATTTGCCTGGAATACTCACATTCATCAGAGTAGAGGACCTTAACCAAAAAACCGCAACAGCAGAAAGCTTTTTTCTCTCCTGGTTGTTACTCCAAATAGGTTATCTTCCATACATCAGCCTGGCAAAAGACCCTTCTCAGGGGCACTTACTGCTATCGGGGATAACACAGAGAAGGATCTAGATAGCTCTGTCATGTCCCAGTGCCAGCTGGCTATGGGATGTCCACCCAGAGGAAGGAACCCTGCCAGCTTCTCCCATGGCCAAACTTGGGCCACTCATTTTTGGCCCATGTAAAGTTGTAAGTTGCCACAGGAGGCATCGTCCCCCTTTCACCAGTCGCCATGCAGACACATAGATCTTATCTTGGTGTGTCTCCAAAGATCCTGTCCTAATACACACACTGAACTTTCACATCAGTTCAGAATTGTTTCTCTAAACACCCAGAGAAGGGGGGAAATATGGTTCTTTCCTAAATTCTTACACCAGGATGGAAAGAATTTAGGGAAAAACACACTCCTTGTGTTTATCTCACTGTTTAACTCATTGTTTCCTGGGAACTGGCTGGAAGTTGCTGCTGTTTAGAGTGGGCACAGTGGGGGCACCACGGGCCGTGCATTTCTGTATGCTGTAGTCAAAGCTCTTTCCCTAAGTGGTCCCAAGTAAGGGTTCCCTGAGTTGACCTCAGGCTAAATCATAGTCCCAAGGTAGAGTCTAGAACCAGCTGTCCAGATTCTCAGTCCTTGCTGCAAAAACGGCCTTTAAAATGGCTCAAAAAATTCAGCTCTCGCCAGGGAGGTGGCTCATTCCTGTAATCCTGGTCCTTTAGGAGGCAGAGGCAGGAGGATCGCTTGAGCCCAGGAGGGGGAGACTGCAGTGAGTTGTGATTGCATCACTGCACTCAGCCTGGGCAGCAGAGAGACACCCTGTCTAAATAAGTAAATAAATAAATAAAATTCTACTCTTTATCCAAGTGTAAGTGAAGAATGCTGGCTAAATAGAATAAAGGTAGCTTTGATTACTCCGACAGGCTACAGACCAAAGCTACAAGTCATTAGAGTGGGGGGGTATAAGCTAGAGTCAGTGACATTTCCAGAAGTTGGCACAATTCTCCGGAACACTTTGCCTTTTCTTCATTGCAACATCAGCATGAGCCCAAAATCTTATAATTCTATGTTAGTATTTTTAATTTGGGGGAAAAAATAAGACAATGTTGAGAGGCTTTCTCTGCGTTTTCAAAATTTCCCCTCAGGGCTGAGTAATGTGTTTCTTGCTGATGTAGAACTGGGCTAGTGGGGACTTCCTATGAGTGAGGGTCCAGGGAGGTGGCTCCCTGAGGGCAGTCACTCCTTCTGCTTCTGACTGTCGGGGAGGGGGTCTGGCAGCAGCCAGCCCCCGGGTGGGATTGACACAGACAGGAGCATCTGTGAGTGGGAAGGAGCCAGGCTATGTTTTAAATGCTGCCTTTTCTCTGTGTCTCACAGTTTTGATTCTTCCTCTCACAGCTTTTCAGCATAGTCTTAGCCATCACCATGTTTCTTTAAGATTATGAATTAAATGGTGTCACTTTTCTGGGAGGGAGAAACTTCTCTCCTTAATACTGGGTTGTTAGTTCCCAAAGCCTTGTTAGCTCATGTCTCTTTTGTGCTTAGATCTAAGCACAAATAAAGAATGCAGAGATACTAAGGATGCCTTGTACAATCTAGCTGTTGGCCACTAAGTAAATAGCAAGGCTGGGCACAGCGGCTCATGCCTGTAATCCCAGCACTCTGGGAAGCCGAGGTGGGTGGATTGCCTGAGCTCACAGGTTGGAGACCAGCCTGAGCAAGAGCGAGTCCCCATATCTAAAAATAGCCAGACACTGTGGCAGGTGCCTGTAGTCCCAGCAACTTGGGAGGCTGAGGCAAGAGAATCGCTTGAGCCTAAAAGTGGCCTACGAACGTAAATGAGATGTCTCAGTGGGACCTAATGGCTTCCTGGAATGCTTCAAGGCTATTCTGTAGAGCAAGAAGAGACAGACTTGTGTTTGACTTTGAAAGGCCAAGCTAGGAGCAGTAGTTGCATAGAGTTCAATTTTAGCTCAATGTCAAGAAGTACATTCTGACCTGAAACTTGCTAAAGATAGATCAGGCTGTGTGTTTGTTTCCAAGGGCTGCCATAACAAAGTACCACCCATTGGCAGCTTAAAACAATCCTTGTTGTTCTGTGTTGAAATGTATTCCAGAGTGTTGTCAGGGCTCTGCTCTCTCTGAAGTCTTGAGGCATCCATCTCTCCAGGTCTCCCTCGGCTCCTGGCCCCCCAAGCATTACAGTGTAACTCTGATCTCTACCTCTGTCTTCATGTGGCCCTCTGTGAGTGTCTGTCTCTCTCTTGTAAGTTCACCTGTCATGTTGGTTTAGGGACCACCTTAATGACCTCATCTGAACTTGGTTATCTCTGCAAAGACTTTATTTCCAAATAACGTCCTATTTGGAGGTACTAGGGTTTAGGACGTCAGCATATCTTTCATGGGGTGCAGGTCAGCCCATAACAGATTGTACAAGGTATCTCTGCCTCCGTGAGTGTGAGTTCTTTATCCCTGGAAGTGTACAAGTAGAATCAGAGCTTTTTAAAAATGCTTGGAGAGATCTAAGCCCAAATAAAGAATGCAGCTGGATGACTTCCAGCATCTCCTCTGACCATGGTTTTTCCTAATGCTGTGAGTCCTTTTGTAAACCTCTGTGCTAAATCCTGGGACCATATTTGGTCCATTTTTGGTGAAATATCTCATGCACTGAACCAGAGTCCGGCTTACAAAAAACATTCAAAGGTATTCTAAACTTTCTTTTCAATTCTTTTTTTTTTTAAATATAAATAGAATCAAGAGGCCAAGGTGGGAAAGGATCACATGAGCTCAGGCGGTTAAGATCAGCCTAAGGAAGAGTGAGAACCATTCTCAACCAAAAATAGAAAAATTAGGGCCAGGCATGGTGGTTCATACAGTACTCTCAGAGTCCGAGGTAGGTGGATCGCTTGAGCTCAGGAATTCAAGACCAGCCTGAACAAGAGTGAGACCCTGTCTCTAAAACAGCTGGGTGTTGTGGTAGACGCCTATAATCCCAGCTAGTCAGGAGGCTGCAGCAAGAGAAATCACTTAAACCCAAGAATTTGAGGTTGCTATGAGCTGTGATGCCATGGCATTCTATGAGGGCAATAAAGGGAGACTCTGTCTCAAAAATAAATAAATAAATAATTAGCCAGGTGTTGTGGCAGGTTCCTGTAGTCCCAGCTACTCAGAAGGCTGAGACATGAGGATTACTTGAACCTAGGAGTTTACTGTGAGCTAGGCTGATGCCAGAGCACTCTAGCCCAGGTAACAGATCTGGTAAGACTCTGTCTTAAAAAAAGGTATATATATTAATTATAATATAATTAATAAATAATAAAAATTATAATATAATTAATAATAAAAATATAATATATATATAATATATAATACTATATATAAATAATATATATGTGTATGTATGTATGTATATGTATATGGAGAGAGGGAGATATTTATTTGGGCCAAGTTTGAGAATTACTACCCAGGGCCGTAGATTCCTGTCGTCCTGCATATACACTCTCCCCTTTCAATTCCTGAAGAACTGATGGAGATCTCTTTTTCTGTCCCCTGTGGGACAGTGGCTGTGCCTCTTGGCGTCTCTCTGTTTTAGTCAGTCTTCTTTTGCTCACACGTGCCAGACTCCTAATTCAAAGGAACTTTAAAAAAAGAAAGAGTATATTTTCCCTTAAGACCGGAAAGTCCAGGAGTGATTCTTTTGGCTCAGATCCACTCCCAGCTTCGTTTTGCCCTCTGGCTTCCTCTTCTGGAAAGCTTGTTCCCCTGTGGGGCCGCTGGGACCCCAAGGCTTCAATCTTAGCAATTTAGCAAACTCACTGGAAAAGTTTCCCTTTTCCGAATCCTAAGGGAAGTCTGGGGATGGCTGTCCTTGTACCCGCTTTGTCACTTGCTTTCCTCATATGCTCCTCCCTAAATTGGCCAGTGGGACTCTGACCACCTCTTGACCAAGGAAACCCCAGGTGTGTGGCTCAGACTGGGATGGAGGAGGACAGCACCCCGGAGGGAAATGGTGGCTATTTACAGGCAAAGGCCAAACCAGTCTCCGTGCACCATGATTCTTCCCTCACACTGCTGTCCTCTCACCCTCTCTCTCTCCCTTTCCTCCTCCCCCTTCTCTCCCTCCATATCTCTCCCTCTTTCTCTTTTTTTTCTTTCTCCCTCTTTTTCTCCATTTTCTCTCTCTCTCTCCCTCTCTCTCTCTTTCTCCCTCCCTCTCTCTCCCCTTCTCTCTCTTTCCTATCTTCTCTATTTTCATCTCTTTCTCCCTTCTCTTCCTCCCCCCTTTCACTCTCCCCTCCCTTCTCTCTTCCTTTCTTTCTCCCTCTCGCCCTCCCCCTCTCTCTCTCCTCTCTCTATCCCTGCCCTTCTCCCCACCCTCCACATCTAGGCAACTTAGCACTTGTCCTGGTCCCCTCCTTCCCCTTTCCTCCTGCCTCCCCGGCTTATCTCTTCCTACTCATTTTCCCAATTCTGTATCATAAATCCTGAGCTCCTGGGCTGGCAAATGCTAAACTTTCCTAAAAGGGCAAGGAATGGGGAGAAATGGAGGGAGCCAAAGCTGGGCTCCTTCAGCAGCTGAGAGGAGGGAGGAGGGTTGGGACTCACATTAGTAATTTTTGTCGCTGTCTGATATCAAATCACCAGAGTGATCCTGTATCATTTTGAGTTGTGGGTGCTTTAAACGTTGGCGTCTGTGTCCAGGAAAGTGATAGATGAATTTGCACAGGACGGTGAAGGAAGACTTTGGGATGTAAATGCTCGGATACTAAGTCAGGGATGGATACATCCCCAAAATCTGGTCAACAGTGTCTGCGCGTAGCTTCCAGACTTCAGTAGTGGCTCAAACCAAACTCTCGGAGGGGGTTTTAAACTTGAGAAACATGCACACACTCTTGAATTGAAAACATCACTGGGTCATAAAATAATATAAAAACCACATAATTGATACTCTTTATCCTCTGCCGTCAGCACATTTGGCCCCTTGGCAGTTCACACTCAAGCCTTTTAATCAAACCCAGCCCCCATGGCGGCCACACACTGCTGAGAACCCTGAGCCCCCCAGCCAAGGCTCTAGCATCCTGACCGCCTCCTGCTTACCTTTCATCACGGGTCTTGCTCTGATCATGTCTCTTTCTCCCTCTTTCTCACTTTTTCCTCCTTCCCCTTTTCCATTCTATTTTCTCCTTTGGGCCGTCTCCCCTCTGCTGCCTCACACCCCCAGACTTTATTGGCTCCCAATACTCACACCCAGACTCTCCCTGAGCAGAGAGCTCTCTGAACAAAATACCACAGTCTGTGTACAAGCTCCCAGGGCTGCCATTTATAAACCTGGGCTGATAGTTCTTTTTAAAATATTCTCTTTGGCTTGGCACCCATAGCTAAGTGGTTAGGGCACTAGCCACATACATCGGACTGGTGGGTTTGAACCCGGCCTGAGCCAGCTAAACAAAAATGATGACTGCAACAAAAAAATAGCTGGGTATTGTGGCAGGTGCCTATAGTCCCAGCTACTTGGGAGGCTGAGGCAAGAGAATCACTTAAGCACAAGAGTTTGAGGTTGCTGTGATCTGTGACACCATGGCACTCTATGAAGGGCGACAAAGTGAGACTGTCTCAAAAAGATAACAATAAAATAAAATATTCTCTTTTTTAGACTTCTGCTTGATTCAGGTGGGTTTTCTGAATGACTGGGTGAGCTCACACAGGTCACCAGACACCACCGTGGTAGCCTCCCTGCTCACCCCCAGGGGCAGGAGAGGAAGCTCTGGCAGGACGCCCAGAACTCAGGGTGGAAATGTAACATCCTGGCCACTGCTCAGGAGAGACCTGGTACAGTGAGGAAAGGGAGAGAGGAAGGAGCAGGGCTGCAAATCAGATTGCCCAGAGACAAAACCACTTTCCAGACTGCCTGCCAACCCCCTGGGGGCAGGGACTGAGGTCTTTCCAGCCGGGTCTCCAAGCATAGTGCCTGGCACACAACAGACACACAAGGCATGTTGTTGAGGTGGGGAGTGATGTGACTGAGACAGATCCGCACTGGGAGACTCCAGGGCCAGAACTGGTGCACTGGAGGTGAGGACGGAGAGGGAGCACGAGCTGGGAAAGAAACTTCAGATTCGGGCTTCTTTGTGTCTCTAAGGGCCATGCTACCCTCTGTGCCTGCAGCCCACCTTGCACCCTTTATAAGGCAAGAGAAGGAACTGTCCCAGCACACCAACAGGATGGTTGACCCATCAAAGAGCCCAGAGACTAAATATGACCCTGTCACCCCCTGCTGTTTTAATTACTAATTGGTTAATGCATCACCTCTGGGTGGAAACTAGATCTAAAACAGCAGCTTGGGGTTTTATTTAATTTCATATTGCATGTTTTAGGAAATATGTATCAAACACCTTTCCAGCCTAAGAAAATAAGGATGGCAACGTAATATTTTGAGTGTGTAGAGAATATAACAGAATCCTTTACTGGACCCGAGAGCCCCACTGAATGGTTAATATCTGCAAAACAATTTGAGAATCAGCCAAGTTTTAAGCTTTGAGTTCTCTAACCTCTGAGCAGTCCCTTGCATTTGTTGCAAGTGCTATGGTTGCCTAAAAAGGCTTTAATTTCTGAGGACTAGCTCAGGCCAACCCGAACAAACCATTTTCAAAATTGGTTTGGGCCTCAGGAGTCTCATAAAACTCATTTCAAACAACATACTCTGAGCCCTTTTGCTCTCATTTCCACGCAGTTGGAGTCTGCCTCCTCTTCCTATGCAGAAGGATGCTTCATATGCACCTTTGAGAGCAGAACCGATGAAGCCCCCAGTTTTCTGACCCAGTCTCAGATGCTGTGACTGAGTGAGGCTCTCTTCCCTTTCCGGGGGTATCCAAGACTCCTGACTGTACAGTGGTAGTTGGAAGATTGTTGTGGCCCCGTGCTCAGATATGCCTGTGTGTGGATTATGCACGTAATAAATGATAGCACGCAAGAAATGATAGCTGTTAATATTGGGATATTATTCCTTCTTATCCCATCCTTAGGGTCAAGTAGAAACAGCAAACTTTTCTTTTTTTTTTTGGGTCACCCTCAGTAGAGTGCTGTGGCCTCATAGCTCACAGCAACCTCAAACTCTTGGGCTTAAGGGATTCTTTTGCCTCAGCCTGTACACACCCGCCATAATAGCAGCTATTTTTAGAGATGAGGTCTCACTCTGGCTTGGCTGGTCTCAAACCTGTGAGCTCAGGCAATGTAGCCACCTTAGCCTCCCGGAGTGCTAGGATTACAGGCGTGAGCCACCGTGCCTGGCCAGCAAACCGTTTTCTAACCCTGGGTGCTGTAAGTTTCCATGCCTCCTCCTCTGAGAAGAAAGTTGGCCCCAGGCTCCCTGTGGGATATCTAAACACAAGCTGGAGCTCAGGGTTCTCCGCTCTCCTATTCTTGAGCTTCTGCTCTCTGTTGAAGGTCCTGCTGCTCAGCTGCCCTCTGCAGAAACAGGTTCCCCGGGGATGGCTCCTGACCGTGGGTTGGAGCTTTTTTTGCATGAAGCAAGAGCTTCCCTGCTCTGAGTTGCCACACAGAAGCCCCGTGAGCCCGCAGTGAATGTTCGCAGAGTCACAATAGACTGGGTGGGTGCCAGCCATGGCTGTATGGTCTCTGGGGACCCCACCACAAGGCCTTTCTTTAATCTGTACTTGTGAGCTCAGACGTGAGCCTGCCTGGAGAGCTGAGGGAAGAAAGCCTCTCCTCTCGGGATCTGTTTTTCAATATGTCCTCAAGTTTCCTGTTCCCCATCGCTAAAAATAAACTAAATACTGATCTTTGGGATTGTACTAAAGTGCATTGGTTAGGTAAAGAGTCTCTGTGAGTCAGAGTGCTTAGGTTAAAATATTGGCTCCATCAATTAACTTAGTTGTTTCAATTTTTTTTTTTTTTTGAGAGAGAGAGAGTCTCACTCTGTTGCCCCTGGTAGAGTGCTGTCGCATCACAGCTCACAGCAACCTCAAATTCTTGGCTCAAGAGATCCTCTTATGTCAGCCTCCCAAAAGGCTAGGACTACAGATGCCCACCACAATGCCCAGTGGCTATTTTTTTTCTTTTTTAGAGATAGAGTCTCATTCTTGCTCATGCTGGTCTTGAATTCATGAGCTCAACCAATTCACCCATCTTAACCTCCCAGAGTGCTAGGATTACAGTGTTTCAACTATGTAAGCCTCGATTTTCTCATCTGCAAAGTGGGGATACTGTTGTACCTGCCTCATTGGGTTGAATGGAAGTATAATGACACAATATACACAAAGGCTTAGTCCTTTACCCATAGTCTGTTCTCAGCATAGTTCACTGTCATTACTGGTACTGTGGTAGCCATGTTGCTGGAAAGAGACAGAACCATGATGTCAGGAAGGCAGGGGGCATACTTGGCAAGACATTGAAGTTTTTCTTTGTGCATTTTGTTAAATCCCTGAACATCCGTTCCTCAGAGGCACCCAGGGAGGGTTCCCTCACTCAGGAACATATAGTAGGTAGGGGGTTTTCAATGACTTTGGGGTGAATTCGAGGAAAATACCTTGTCATCTCCAAAGCGGGCCTTTCTCTTTGCCGGGGAGCTCTCCTCAGGACAGGGAAGTACCCCATGCCACCACTGTTTCTAGACGCTGGCACCTGGTGCTCACATCTATCCCAAGGGGGAGAGAGCCAGGTCTCAGGAACAAGATTGGGCCACCTCTTGGAGTAGGTGGTGGGGTGGTGGGGGGTGGGGCCACATCCTGCCCCACTCCTTCGGACCCCTGGGCAGGGCTTCCCATCCAGAGGAAGCAGGCCCATCAGCTTATCCTGGGGCGGGGTTTCCTAAAGCCAAGTGTTTAAAGGCAGCTCATTGTTCTGAAGTTCCGCTATGTTTTAATGACCACCCTGCTGAGAACTCCCCCAAGAACAAAGTGAGACTTTTGAAACCCATAGGGTTACTTGGAGCCAAAGGCCATGAAAAGGCAGAGAAATATCTAATCAAGTCTCAATTCCAAGGCTTTCTATGCAGAGATTTGGGTGAGGAAGAGAGCTAACCCCATTCTTTTTACTGTGATGGAACAAAATGACTTCACAATGGGTCAATCTCTTGTCTATAAAATGAGGTGGATGTAACTGATGCCCAGGAGGAGAAACCTGGTTTAGGAGAGAGAGGAGGCATTCTTGTCTCCTTCAGTCCCGGCTTAACAGCCCCGTCTGTGAGACCGTGATGAATTCTTTCCCATCTCAGATCCTCATTCTCTTGCTGCAACCTGAAAGGCTGGGCTCTAGACTTCCTGCAGTTCCATGGCTGTGTCTGTGCCAATGGGATGCTGAGGGCTGAGGCAGGGGTGTGCTGAGGAAGAGAACAGTCAGGGTAGATAGAAGGTTGGAGGCCTGAGAAGGCTTCACCGAAGTCCTAAAAACCTACACTCATAGCTGCTAAGGGCCCGCCACTGACTGCCCTCTAGAGTCTCTGTTAGCTGGACTACATAGGTCATCACCAGAGATCTTTGCCCCCAGACTGTTTGGGGCTCAGCTCTTCTTAAGACAGTTCATCCTGGCTGGTATGGTGACTTGTACCTGTAACCCTAACACTCTGGGAGGCCAAGGTGGGTGGATTGCTTCAGCTCAGAAATTCGAGACCAGCCTGAACAAGAGTGAGACCCTTCTGTACTAAAAATAGAAAAACTAGCCAGGCATCAGGGTGGGTGCCTGTAGTCCCAGCTACTTGGGAGGCTGAGGCAAGAGGATCACTTGAGCACGGGAGTTTGAGGTTGCTGTGAGCTACAATGATGCTGTGGCACTCTACCAAGGGCCACAGAGTCAGACTCTGTTGCAAAAAGGAAGGAAGGAAGGGAAAGAGGAACGGAGGGAGGGAGGGAAGGAGGGAGAGGAGGAAAGAAGGAAAGACAGTCCAGTTTAGTTGCCCAATGTGAGGGGGTGGAGAACACGACCAGGAAGAGGCCATGTAGAGACTGCGCTGCATCTGTCAGGCAACACTGGACAGGGGCTTTGACCCTGATGAGACAGCAGCTTAGGCCTGTCCACTCCTCTCCTATGTGGGAGACATTTAATGAGCCCCCACTGTGCTGCCTGGGGTGGGACAGCCCTGTCTTCAGAGCGCTCAGGGTCTTCCCACCCAGACAATTTAGGTCTGGTGACCACGTCTCCATCTAGCTCCTACCTCTCTGTACCTTGCCTGACTCTGGAGGACAGGATTAACCGCAGGCTGTTTTTTCTTCTGTCTTGAGGGGATCCACTGAGACCTGGGAGTGTCTGTTTACTGCGTCCTCTGTCCCTCTCCTTTAGCAGTCCCCTTCTCCTGTGACACCCTCTAAAGTTCCTTCCCCTACACTTTACATTTCACAGACACTTGGATGAGACTGTGTATCAGGCCCAGACTGGCCACAGGTGCTCAGGAGACACTTGGAAAAGGCCCACTGAGGCAGCATTGACCAGCAAATGCTGTCAGACACGCTTCGGGGCTGTCCCTGCTCAGACCTTACTGAGTGTCCCATCAAGGGAGGCTAAGGAGTAGTGGAGGGTGGAGGTGGGGAGTCACTTGGGGGCTGATCTGAGACCCAGTGTGAAGAAGCTGGCACTGGAAGGCGAGGCTGAATCCCACATCACCTGTGTACTTTACTTACGTGAACTCAAATGTATGTTTTTAACTAAATGAGAAAAAGAGAGAAAAAAAATGGAAATGTAGAAAATATAAGCGCTGTGCCCACTGTGTCTGTGCAGGTCCTCTTGTGTCAGGCCCCACTGTTTGCCTGTCCCCTGGTCTGTCCCCTTCTTTCTGACTGGCTGAGATCCTTCTGTTCCTTTGTTTATCCTGCAGGTGGCCATGGGCTCAGGGAAGGCTGAGACCCACCCCTCACCCAGGTGGCAAAACTTGATTAATGAACCCCAATTTAGATAATCCGGCTCCTTATTCCACGACTGGTTTAGGAATAGGATTATACTGTATTTTGATGGGTGAGACTTAGGGGGTCACCCTCAGCAAGGGTGAAACGGTGGGGATACTTTGGGGGAAGGCTTCTTAACTCTTAAAAAGTGAGGTAAGGAGAATTCTCCTTTTTCCTGCCTCTGAGTATTTTCATAGTTCATGGAACTGCTGTGTCCATCTTAGGACCACAGAAGAAAGCCAAGAAAATTGCAGAGAGGTCACACTGAGGACAGGAGGCCACAGAGCCACTGAGTCAGCCACCCCTGGTGCCACACTATCTTAGGACTTCTTGTTACATGAGCCAGCCAACCCTGTGTCGTTGAATCCTTTATTAAATAGTCTTTTTACTCCCTGCAAGTAAAAGCAGCCTAACTGATACACCCAGCATGAGGGCCATGAGGGGCCCACAGTTGGTCTCAGCTCCGTGTATCTCTTACAATCTGAACATCAACAAACCCTGAGAAATTCTAGAGTTTCAAGATACGCATTTTTTGTACAACATGATCCTTAGTGCAAGCCAACAGCATCATCTGGTACTTACCAGAAGAAATGGAGGTCTGTTCCAAGGCTAGAACAGAAAGTGACTTTACAGGGCTTAGTGAAGTGAAGTATTATACTTTAAAGGAGTATTAAGAAATATTCAGGGACAGTTTTGACTAACCAGGCTTTTGCCTTTTATCTTTAGAACCTAAACCCTTCATGAGATGTAACTAAACTATGCAATAAGCATTAGGTACAATGGAAACAGAGTGGCAAAGAAAGAGTAGAAAGTATGGGCCATTAGAACCTGGTTGAGGAGACAAAACTTAAATGGCAGGATTGACTTAGACAGAGGGGTGTCCAACCTTTTTTCTATTCTGCTGGTTATTAGAAGAATAAAAGTTGTGTTGGGCCACACAGGAAATACACAAACACTATGAAAGGTGATTATCAAAAAACAAGGTCTGTGCGTATTTTTTGTGATATCTGATAAGCAGATAAGGGAAAAAATAGTCACAAAATCAGTACATGGCCATGGGCCACAGGTTGGACATCCCTGATGCAGTAAATTTATCCAAGAACTCTATCATGGGACCTTGAGCTTGATGAGGAGGGTGAGTCTAGAAGGGGCCCCTCCTTCCATAAGGCTGGGACAGGTTCTGCTGCTATAATAATCAGACCCAGTCCTTTGGCCTCAAACAATAAAGGTTTAGTTCCCACTCATACTGCGTGGCCTGTGTCTCTGCTCAACATTGTCCTCACACTGGGGTGTGGGCTGACAGAATCACGGCTCTCTGTGATTCTCACCACCTCTGAGGAGGCCAGGAGGTAGCATCAGGTTATGTGTCCCCAAGAGGAAAGAACTGGCAATATTTGGGTGAGCAGCACGAGTGACCACCACAGTCACCCACTTTGTCCAACCATCCATCTAAAATCTGTGTGGGCAGACAAGCTAGGACCAAGTTCCACTCCCTTGCACGTTCGGGTCTATTCGGTCCATTTGCACTTCTCTCTTTCTCTTTCTTAGTCTTCTCTCCCGTGGTGGTGCCTGGTAGTGCCAGGGAGTCTGGGTACAGCCAAGTCATCGCACGCAGTGCTGCCCTCTCCCACTGGGCCTCTTGACACTTCTTTTTCTTTTCTTTGTTTGAAACAGAATCACACTCTGTTGGCCACACTAGAATATTATGAGCCTAGCTCACAGTAACCTCAAATGTCTAGATTCAAGCCATCCTCCTGTCTCAGCCTCCCAAGTAGCTAGAACTACAGGCACCCATTACAACACCTGGCTAATTTTTCTATTTTTAGTAGAGACAGGGCATCACTCTTGCTTAGGCTGGTCCCAAACTCCTGGGCTCCAAGGATCTTCCCACCTCGTCCTCCCAGCCTGCAGGGATTATAGGTATGAGTCATAATGCCTGGTCACTTCTATTTAAGAAAGTCACTCAGTGGTTTTCTCTGGAACACTGTCCATTGCTCCCCACCAGGCCTCTTTAGCTGCCCACTCCTCATTGTTCAGTGTGACATTCGGTCTCCCTTTCTGCAAACATGCAAAGCAATTTTGTCTACAAGCCTTCATAGCTACCTGCTGCCAGCCCAAATCCTTCTCCCTGCAAACCCTTGTGTGTGTGTGTGTGTCCCTTGCTGCTCCAGCCAGAACTTGAGCTCAGCTTCTCCATTCTGGTTGCACTGCTCTGTCGACCCTCACACACACAAGTCTCAACAGAAACACAAGGCGGAGTGAGGAGCTGTGTAAGTCAACAGAGCATGTCCTGGGAACAGAGGCAAAGGTGGTGGCTTTAGAGAACCAGAACTTTAGTTTAATGGATTTATTCGTCTGATTCTGTAGCTAGATGAGAAGATGTATAGAAAGCAATAAAAAAAAAAATCATGGTGGTTAATCTTATTTATTCCTGAGAGATCTTTGTAAAACTATCTCTTATGGAATATTTATGAGCTCAGCTACACGTAGACAGGTTCAATTTATTCCTACTGCAGGGAAATGCAAATTTATTTTCTTCTGGGCAAAAGATGATATTTTTTTCCTCAAGATTTGATACTGTATTTTAACAACAAAATGAAAATTGTAGTACTATTGCCAGGGAGTACAGGAATAATATAAATATGATGTCTCCTCTCAAGTATATTATAAATAAGAATTTGAGCAAAGGTAGGAGAGATATAAGAGGAAAATAGTTGTTTGAAAATAAAATATGTGTGGCTCGGCGCCTTTGGCTCAATCGGCTAAGGCGCCAGCCACGTACACCTAAGGTGGCGGGTTCGAATCCCCAGCCCGGGCCCGCCTAACAACAATGATGGCTGCAACCAAAAAATGACCAGGCGTTGTGGTGGGCGCCTGTGGTCCCAGCTACTTGGGAGGCGAAGGCAGGAGACTCGCTTGAGCCCAGGAGTTGGAGGTTGCTATGAGCTGTGATGCCATGGCACTCTACCCAGGGGGATAGCTTGAGGCTCCGTCT
>CAUYQV010116225.1:0-92500 GCA_963574575.1 Galagoides demidoff
AGCTGGGACCACAGGCGCCCGCCACAATGCCCAGCTATTTTTTGGTTGCAGCCGTCATTGCTGTTGGGCAGCCTGGGCTGGATTCAAACCTGCCAGCTCAGTTGTATGCGGCTGGTGCCTAAGCCACTTGAGCCTACAGGCACTGAGCCTTGAACCACAAGCGTTGAGTCAAAAAAATAATAATTATTATGTTAATGTTGATGAAAATCAAAATAGTATTACGGGGGTACTGTGCCCGTAGTTCAAGGAGTAGGGTGCTGGCCCCATACGCAGAAGGTGATGGGTTTGAACCCAGCCCCAGCCAAAAACTGCAAAAAAAAAAAAAGTTACATCTTAAATGTTCATTGTTTTGAAACCAGTGCCCGATTGTGGGCAAAATAAATGTCCCACTATCAAAATACTGCAGCCTAACCCTATATAAAGGAGAGAATGAAGTTTCAATGTCAAGTTTGCATTGCAAAACTTTTCAAGGCTTCCAACATTGCAAGACTTATTAACAGACATGTTTACAAGTCTCTCTTCACCCTTAAATATTGTTCATCACTGTTTATATTTTAAAAATCAAATTGCAGTCCAGGCTTGCAAGGCAAAATGAGTTACTCCGGTTTTGGCAAAAATATAATACATTCTCAGAGAGTGATGGTGTATGTAATAAAATATCACAAATGTGTAAACTCTCACTACAAAATTACATGTTAATGTGAATAAATGCAATGTTTTTTTTAAAAGCCCCATCTGGTATTCATTTCTATAAATTCTGTTTTAAATATTTTCATTGAACAAGTAATTCACGTCATACCGTGGCTTGGAAAATTAGTCTTGGACGGCAAAGAGAGCGGTTGTATTGAAATCGTACAAACCGTCTTGTAGAATATAATTAAGATGAAATCAGGAGTGCTTGTTTTTTCGATTATTTGCACAAAATAAATAAAGCCATGCAAAGAACTAAGGAGATTTATTTTGTAGCTGGGCAAATATAGAAATCAAATATTCAGATTGCAAGGTTGTGTTGACCAAAGAGTTAAGGTTGTGTTAGCAGTTATGAAATGTGTCAAGTTTACTGGGTAAGAAAAATATTCCGTGGTAACTATAATTTTCCCACATAATAAGATGTTTATTGCAAGACTGTATCAGTGGCAGGCAGGGTGTGGTAACACAGGGGAGGGGACTTAGGTGAATCAGTTTACAAATCTTTGGAAAAAAGAGATCAGAGCGTGTTGGATTGTTTAAAATCCTAGCCCAAGTATTACCCCATGAAGAGAAGGTTATCTGACCAAACCTGGCTCAATCAGAGTCACTTTCAAATCCCAGGAGTGAATGATCTACCAAGATCTGAGACCCACACCCCCCTCTCCTGAGCGGCTTGCATGAGAAAATGGGACAAATAACGTGAGAATTCATCTCTGTTATGTTTTTACTTCCGATAGATAAGAAATAAATATAAACTAAACAAATGGGGTCTTTTTTTTATTTTATTAAATGGTAACTATGTACATTAATGCACTTCTGGGGTACAGTGTGGGGCTTTCACATGCAATCCGAGATACTTCCATCAAACTGATCAACACAGCCTTCATGTCATTTTCTCAGTTATTGTTTTAAAATGTTCTGATTCTACTCTTGGAGAGTTTCACTGTCTTCTATTTTTCTGTCAGACCAAAGAGAAATCTCTGAATTCCAATAATTATCTTTACTGGGATTATTAAAAACACACCCCAGTCATGATATCACCGATATGTATAAGCTTTGTAAACTCATCTCCCAGGTAACTCCTGCTTTCCTTTGTAAAACTAAACTTGGGTTTCAAGCCTAGATTATTTCACAGTATCATTTTAAATTGATAACATCTGGAGAAAGCAAAAAAAAAAAAAAAAAAAGATTCGCTTTTCAGTTCTTCAGAACAGATTCCATTTCAAGTCCGCCAGAAAAGTTAGACCTGCTGCACATTCAGCTTTTACATCACCACCTTTAAAAAAAAATTCTCTTCTTGCCCAGTCCTCCCTTCTGCCTTTGGTCCCCTCCCCTCCCTGAAATAAGTCTATTACTCTCAGGTTTTGACCTTGGGCAGGCTGTGAGCACAAAGTCAGGTTATTTAGAGTGAAGTAACACCAGTAGTCAGGAAGGAACAATGTAGTTCAAGCCAGATAAAATAAATCTCTCATTTCCTGTCAAGGGACTGAGCCAAAAGCCATGATGAGAGACAGAGGGGCAAACCACGCAACTCGAAACACAGACGCTTGGGATAGACACAACCGCAAGCCGCCCTCGAGGACAGACAACAAAACCCCAAACAGGCAGAGTGACAGGAGACACACACAAGCTCTGGAATAAACCAAAACATATGAGGCCGAGGGGACCCATGCAGCCACCTAGCCATAGAAACAACAGATTCGAACAGCTTGAAGAGCGACTCCTAAGGGCAGGACGAACACGTGCCAGGGATTCCCCTAGAAGGGGGGAGCATTTTATAAATTTTGAAATACACCTGTGTAGCTGCCACTTTGGACCGAGATGTCTTTATGGTGAAAACTAGACACAGCGATTTATTTATAAGGGATGGTTGGTCTCACGCTGACATTTGCAAATAGCCGCACATTCAATTCAGCAGACATACCTAGTGGTTATCATCCTGCTCCTGAAAGTTGTCTTTTAAATAACTCCTGATTCATTACACAGACACCAACAGAGGGCCTACTATGTACAGGTGCTGTTTAAAATTATTTCAAATATTCCTTTTAGTCCTTGAAGCAACCCTCTGGGGGCGATGCTGTTGTGTTCCTATGATATAAATGACAAACCTGAGGCTCTGAGCGGTGAAGTACCTTCCCAGGGTCCCAGGGTAGGAGGGGACAGAGCTTTGATCCAAATCTAAGCAGTGGGATCCAGAGTTCACTCCCTGAATTGCGAGGCTTCTCTTCTAGCGTGGTGACAGCTTACTGATCTGGGTTGTTTGTGAGCCCTGTTTAGATTTTTTTTGTTTCGAAAAACACAATGAAACTTCTGAATGGTCACATCAGATACAAAAGAAATATAAAGAAAGAATAGTGAGAACCTGCTACGTTCATTACAAGACTGAGTATTTTGCTTTTATCTAAGGCTCTCCCAAGATGGTAAGGGACTAAGAATTCACTAATTCATTCATTTATTTGTTTCTTCAACAGATACTCTTTATCGAGTGCTTCCTACAAGCTAGACACGCTGGGTGATTGAGCAGCCTCTTAGCAGAGACAAATAGTCAATTAGGAATGCATTTTAGGTTTAATACAGGACATACTTGCATTCTATATCAAGAATATACAAGTATAGAAATCTTTATGAAGACAGCCACATTCTCAGAGACTGCTGTTATGTTACAGTTGAGGTAGCCAGGACGTTTTAAGTCAACAGAATAAAATGTGACAACTTTTTGAATGAAGTATTTAGAAATATCATTTGGAGATGGGAACATTCTTTAAGATTGTGTACCCAAAGACTCTGCCTACATGGTGGCATAATAGTGATGGATTTGCACACTTGGGGGAAGAGTATGCCACATTGTGAGAAGGTTGCTAAGAAGTGTAAAAATCTTAAGCTGTGCTCTTCTGTGAAGCACCTGGCCCTTCTGAGGCTGAAAAAGGTAGAACTATTTTGGCTGTCACTCTGTACACCCTATGAATAGTTCTGTTGTTTAATGTAACATCTCATGTTGCACCTCTCTATTAAATGCAACAACTTACATTTACCTCATAAACTAAGTCTGTCCACTGGGATATTTTGTTCTTCATCTGTGTGTTCCTGTACACACATAAGAAGTACGTAGTATATGATTATTAATTGATTTATACATTTCTACACGTATGTATAAATCAGAAGTGTGCACAGACACCTTTATTTTATATAATATTATGTACATTGTAGTGGTCCAAGGCAAATTGAGCTTTTAAAGATAGACAGTGATGGATGGTGTCTGTGCCTCAAAGGAGTAGGGTCGTGGCTCTATGTACCAGATGTGGCAGGTTCAAACCCAGCCCCGGCCAAAAAAACTGCAAAAAAAAAAAAAAAAAAAAAAAAATGATAGACAGTGATGATTCCTTTTATAAAATAACAACAATAGCCAGATGCCATGGCCCACTCCTCCAATTCCAGAATTTTAGGAGGTCCAGGTGACAGTCTAGCTTGAGGCCAGAAGTTTGAGATCAGCCTCAGCATCACAGGGAGACCCTGTCTCAAAAAAACAAAAACAAAAACATGAAACTATCCAGGCCTGGTGATATGTACCTGTAGTTCCAGCTGTCCCTGCTACTCCAGAGGCTTGGGCAGCAGGAATGTTTGAACTCAGGAGTTTGAGGTTGCAGTGAGCTATGATGACCCCACTGCACTGTAGCCTGGGTAACAAAGTGAGACTCTATCTCTGAAGACACGACAACAAGGATAATATTGATAGATCATGTATTTGAATATTTACTCTATCTATGAACTATATGTAATACTTAACACTAAATCTATGAAGCACGTACATCCTTTGTTGTAAGGTGGAAAATTAAAAATGACTGTATCCGATGGACCTTTTACTAAGTATTTTATAATTAAAATTATTCTGGTACTGTGACTCATGGAAAAAATCAAGGAAAATAAAAACAAATATTATTCTCTCCCTTTCTAGGAAATGATAAATTGTCTAAACTCAAGAATAAAATATAGTTTACAGTTTTATTTTTTGTGATCAATTCCATACTATTTGCTATATCCTCAGAGAAGAAGACTCATGTAGATCAGAAAAGGTTTTGGTTGGGCAACATGGGATTAAATGAGAATACAAAAAATGGAAATGCCCTGCCCCACGATAAACTTGGGGTATCTTTTCCTTAACTGCCAGAGAAATTCAGTAAGAAAGTTCTATTGGACCAATGAGAGAAATGATTGCCCCCACCTCCGTCTTGTTTTAATTTGAATTAGAAAGCTACCATCTATAGAGTTTCAATCTTTAAAAGGTAGGTGCATACATAATATTGAGCACATGTTTAACAATGTGTATGTTTAACATGCCTACACAAAATAGAAACTAGTTGAACAAAAAGAGAAAAGTAACTCTGACATTCAGATACTTTCCTTTCCTGGTGTCCTCAATACTTGCCCCTATGAGATACCAAATAAATGCTGGTTGGTCTCTTGCTTTCCGATATTTATTGACCTTTTTACCTCTCTGCTTTGTCTTCTGTTGACAAAAATGGGGCTTTTGCTTAATTTAACCCAGGATGTTTCCTTTAAACAAAAACAATTACTTCCTTTCTACAGGAAATTTATGAACCAGCAAGTCTGTGGAGACAATTCATCTCTTCTTTGGGTAGTTTGGAACACAATGGGGGCCTAAGATTGGCTCAGGCCCTGACAGGCGGCAAAATCAATTATTTTTATGTGCCTCAACGTTGGGTTATCTGTTCCAACATGTCTTCGACTGATATTAATACTTAGGACGTGACAAACTTTGATAAATATTATACATTACATTCCTTGTGAAACAGGATGGCTGAGGGTTCTGTGTGCTTCAAAAAATTGGAAAATGAAATCGATGATAAAACAAGGGGTCACAAATACCAGCCCTGCCTTGCAACCAAGAGTAAAACATGAGAATCAAATGAAGAATATTCTGTCTGGACTAAAGATGATAAAGAGAATATTTTGGAGGATTTCTTTTAGATGTGATGACACAATAAAGGAAATCAGATTATCTTGACCAGAACAGTTAAAAGGAAGTGAATTTTTTTAGCAGACATACAACTGAAATATAGAATCTGTTGCTTTTGGCTGTCACTGAAGCATAGGGCTCAGCAAATATGCTTTTTTAAAAAGGCTAAATCATTTTTATGGATAGGAAAAGGCCTGTAATTACATTACCTGTAGACTCTTTAGGATATTACAGTCAGTCACACTTCAAAATAGATCAATAGCTTGATCAAGAAGAAATATTTTCAAATTTTGTTAGCCTAGCACACTTACTATCGAACTGTAGATTCTTCTATGAATATTGGGCTTCATTCAAGACAGATTCTAGGTCAAGATAAATATTGTACAGTCTGTTATATCAATTTTTAACTACTTTGTTACTATGATACATGAGATATTATAAAGGTACATGCTAAGATTATCATGCTATTTTTGATGCATTTTTATTAGCACTAACAATAATACCAATGTTTCTCAAAACTTGCATTCTTTGTTTAGATTCCTCATATTTGTCTTTTGTCTTTCAATGTCATAATAAAATGTTATACATATATATTTAATTCTACTTGAACTTTTTTCATGATACTTAAAGATTTATATTCAAAGAGTTAAATTAGGTGTTAGGTAACTCTGCAGTAAAGTTAAAGTTCCCAGTACTGGGTCTTATGCACAGTATATGTTAAAGGACCTTTATGGTCGATGTGGAATTTTATTTAATGTGCCTGTAAGGCTTATTTTAAAAATTCACTTTAAAGTTACAAATTATTATTGACCAACACTGTGAATAAAGCAAACCTTATTCAAATTTATTAGTCTATCATTTATCACAGGAACATTTTGAAATTTAGAGGTGGTCATTTTGAAGAATTACTGATTATCTCATTATAGCCAAGTACAGCAATTGTTACCTAAGTTTTTAATCTAGATCTCTTCATGATGTTTGCTGAAAATGTGCAGCAATTTTGTGTTTCTATGTGTTTCTATGTTTTCAAGTCTATGTTTTCATGTATGTAAGAAACTTTCAATATCTGGTTCACCATTAAATTCCTATCTTGGGAACAGTTTGGAAAGTAGTTTTTTCCATGCAGTTATAAATGCACAAGAGATGCTTAATTTTGATAAAGAGATGAGGTGAACGGGGCTAGCACAGTGGCTCAGCCTGGAATCCTAGCAGTCTGTGATGCTGAGGCAGATCCCTTGGGCTCAGGAGTTTGAGACCAGACTGAGCAAGAGTGAGTAAGACTCCATCTCTGATAAAAACAGAAAAATCAACCAGGGGTTGTGGTAGGTGCCTATAATCCCAGCTATTCAGGAGGCTGAGGCAGAAGGATCACTTGAGCCCAGTAGTTTAAGGGTCTGTGAGCTAGGTTAATTAATGCCCTGGAGCTCTAGCCTGGAGCAACAGGGTGAGACTCTGTGTTAAAAAAAAAAAAAAAAAAGGGAGAGAGAGATAAGGTGAATGGTTGAAGGCCTTTACCAAATATGCTTATTGTATTATATTATACCAATATAGTTTTTAATAAGAACTCCAAATTCTTTAGGGTTGTCATGAAATTTTTTATCAGTGGCAGTATTTATTAAGCCCTAATTGATTCCTCTCTCTGCCTCCTGATTCCAAGAATTTGTCAGTTTTCTTTGATATGAGATTGCTAGTAAGCAATTCTCTGAAGCTTATAATCTCAGTATCCTCATCTTGATAAAAGTTTTGAAAGTTAAGTATAGGGACACTTAAAGTGTCTCTCAGTTAAAAAGTAATTGGCGAGTCTTATGGCACACAAAACTCTTTTATAGGCTTCAGAAGACAAGTACCTTTTATCTAACTCACTAGGAATCAAAACTGATTTTCGAGATTCTTCAGTTTTTGTATCACTTTTTTTTTACATCAAATTTTGGTATCCCTTTATAGATACATCGGTTTTCCTAGATGTCCAGATTCTCTAGCTTAAGAAATATGCATATATTTTGATTTCTGATTAGGGTAAATTTTTCTTTCCTTTCCTTTCCTTCCCTTCCCTTTTTTTAGAGACAAAGTCTCCCTCTGTCACCCTGTGGTTGAACACCATGGCATCATAGCTCACAGCAACCTCAAACTCTTGGGCTGAAGTGATTCTCTTGCCTCCACCTCCCAAGTAGCTGGGACTATAGGCACCTGCCACAAAGCCCAGCTATTTTTAGAGATGGACTCTAACTCTAGCTCAGAGCTGGTCTCGAACTCCTGAGCTCAGACAATCCATCTGCCTTGGCCTCCCAGAGTGCTGGGAATACAGGCGTGAGCCACTGCGCCAGGCCCATCGGGTAAAATATTCTTTAATGTAGAACTGTACTTAATTGATTAAATGGTTGGACTTCTTTATAAAGACTTTCCAACAATTGCAAAGTATTCCAAACACTTAAAGGAATTTTTAATAAGCATTGCAGGCATAGAACTCAAGTAAATACTTAATATTTGTTAAAACACTGAAACATTTATGTTCATCACTGATCAGAGAAAATTCATGTAGATTATGAGCAACCAAGGGCGTAGTACCTTATGATGATGTGACAACCCTGTAGTTACAATTACTTTGTTTCTACCTTGTGCTTAGAAATGACTAGGACTTACAGATTATAAATTTTATTTTTACTTGATGGAGTTCTATCACAAACCATTTTATAGTTTAGAAAGTGAATACTCAAGGATATTAAGCAATTTGTCTGAGGTTACACAATGAAAAAGTTAGAACCATGGGTATTTTCAACACTGATTTCTGCTATTTTCTTTATATGTTTAATTGCTAAAGGAGTTTACAACTTAAATATTTTGTACACATTAGTTCTTTGAATTTATGTCAAACTGTATCCACTTACCATACACTCATCAGAGGGCCAGACTTCAAATACACATGTTCCAGAATCATGTCCTATTTTCCTGAGAAGATGTTAACACCATTGAAGCAGGAGGATGAATAAAACTAGGCCTATCTGATCCATTGGCATGAATTAAATTCTTACATAATTAAAAAATTGATCTGTATACCTAGTTTCCATAATAAGATTAAAATCAGCAAGGTTAGGAAATAACCTATTGTATCTGCATAGTTCAACTTCCTACAGGGTTGAGGCACTTCCGACAGGACACAATGGGCATTTGATAAAAGTTTCTTGATTAAATGAATGGCTTTTCCTTGGTTAAGTTTCAGTGTTTGGATTTCATACTTTTCGTACATTATCCTCCTAGTTTTTTATCCCAATAAAGGAAAAATGAAAGATTCCAAAGGCTCTAAGGGAAATGTATATGTATCTATTATAGGATTTGTACAACATTCTTAAGGATTAGAACATGCTGTTATTCTACATTATCATACCAGAAAATATATTTTACTACTTGAGTTTTAACTACTAAAGACATGTATGTTTTCCCCTTTATTCTTAAATATGAATAGTACATTGGTTAATAGACAGGTGAGAATATTGTATCTTATTTATGATTTTTCTGGTTGTAACAATGCTCCAGAGTTGTTTGTTTTCATAATCAATGATTTTAAGGATAGCCTTTTGCATCTGCCTCATCTCGGTATTATCTATCTCATGTTGACTTTAGTGAGACCTTGGACAGTCCCCACTACACAATATACTTTAAAGTTTTAAGAGCTGTTTGTTTTGGCTTGTTTTAGTCTAGCAATTGAGAAATTATTTAGTCATAGCCAATCTTACTTAGACACAGGAAAAACCATCAAATCATCATTTGCTTTTGAATCTCTATGTTTTTTCGGGAGGCTACATTACTTCTGGGGATATTAAGTGACTCACATGTGTTGGAAAAACTCACAGTTTCCATGATTGCTCACATTTTTGCCTTTAGTATTTACCATGAAATGCTATTTCATCCTGCCAGGGCTTGGGAAAGCGGAAGAGCCCCCTACGTCTCTTTCTTAATAGGACTGTTATTGGACATTCAGTGCAACGAGTGCCAGTTATTTGTCTCCTTTTAAAGCTAGAAATCAGAAGAAATAGAGTGAATAAGTTGGTTTTAAAAATCAGTGATAATTGTGAGAATAACAATTCGATATTTTTAATGATGATGTCCTGGTAAAAATCTTAGGGAGCACTGTAACTTCTAAAGAATGATATGATACGCATCTGTCTATAGGACTGAGACTTGTGAGTATTTTGTTTATGAAAGTACTACAGCTCAGAAAACTCAGAAATGTGAACAAACCGATTTCCATTCATTCTGCCAGGTGCCCCTCAAGAATGAAGACTCCCACGTCGACTTATTTTTAACTGGGCTTCAAATCTAAAACATGTAACTTCCTACCCTAGGTAATAAATGAAAACATTTTTTGTCTTTTAAAATTTATTTTCCATAAATTATATTGTATTCTACATGACTCCTTTTACTATCTTAAAAAAAAAAAAGAAAGCAAAACCAAACAAATAAAAAAAACAAACAACAAAGCAAAGTGGGGGTTGAAGTTCCCATTGTGTCAATAGGCCTCCAGAATGTGGCAATATGTGGTTGTGTAATTAATTTGTTTCACAAAGGGAAAGGCCTACCTAAGTTTTTTGTTTGTTTTTTTTTTAAATTGACACTGGAACTCCCCAAGCCTAGTCACAAATCACAGGATTATGGTGAAATCCTGCTCTTTGGGTCACCGAGAATTACCACAGAGCATTCTCTCCTGACTCTTGGTCTCTAGAGTTGACATGGTCATTGCTTCAGAGGGTGGTGGAAAGCTCAGGTGGGATGGCTATGCAGAACCACTGAGTTTCACATCCCTGCCACTGATAGACCTTCCTGGCAACTCAAGACGCATGTTTTGCCCTGAAGAAACCCCTTTTCATCCCCATGGTTTCTGGCTAAAAGAAAGGTTTATTTGATGACTCATTTATCTCCGTCTTCCTGGTTAAATTGAGTAAGGTTTTGTTTTTGCTTCTAGACACTATATGATTAAGGTTCTCTAAATGTTAAGACATTATACAGTATAATTTTGTCATATCTTAAATCTCAATTTCTTCTCTTTTTTCCTTTTGTATCACTTTTTGCAGACAAGGTAATGGGTGGCTTCAGAATGCAACCTAAAAATATTTACATGCATGATTCATATATGGTTTTAAACATGTTCAACAGTTAAGTTTGGGGTACCACCTTTATCAGTGTTCTGTGTTTGCCCAGTAACACTACCATTAAAAATAGGTGATCCAGGGCTGCTAACATGGAGAAGAACTGTTGGAAATTGCTAGACAGACACCAATTCATGTCTGTTTTGAGGAAATAGTTTTATAAAAATGAAGAAGTAACTTTGTATCTATTAATGACACAACCACGTAATGCCACATTCATGATGTATATCATCTTTTCATAAAATTTTATGTTTAACTTTTGGAATCAAGATAAGTTTCAAATTGGGATATTTTGAATTTCTAAGGTAAATATCATCTGAACCATGTATTTTGCTGTACACGGCTTAGTGCTTTGACATTTGCTGACCTTTCTTACCACTCTACAGCACCACTGTGATCATGATCACATGTTGAAAAATTCAGAGACAATATGGAGACAGGTGGTTCTCTCATTTTCTTTACTCTTTTAGTTCCCTAAGCGAGTCTATACCTTGGTTCATGGAATCATTGATTAAAATCATGAAACGTTTCTTACTGTCTATTAATGGGAATTCCTCTTGTGCTATCAATGGCAATGGTAAGAAACAGGCTTCAAGATGGTTGATTTCTACATATCAACCATCCACTTTTATCAGGATTCACTCTCGCTGTCTGTGTATCTGTTTTACGTAAGTGTATACATGTTATTTATTTGAATAGTCTTAAGTGCATACTTGAATAGCTTGCAAGGGTCAGAGAGAGTTCAAATGATAGAAAAATGGTTTATTTTCCCCCCCCCCCCCCGCTAATGCTAAGGGGAAAGGAAGAGTGGCCATGGTGTCCCTCAATTTAAAGAGACAACCTTGTTCACTTGGAGGGTGAGAATGCCATTCTTGTGAAATACTGTAAATAGTAATTCACAAGAGGGTGACTTTTTTATTGCTCTTACATCGATAGCATGCCTTGTGAAGACTTACAGTTATCCTGCTGAATTTAAGGGAGATAAGAATGGAATGTGTGTGTTCATTTAAACATCTGTACACACAATCCAAGAACTCCTAATTGTCAGGAAAACAGATCCTTTGTGTGTTTACCGGTATTAAGTAGCTTTTTAAAGGTATTATCCAGAATGTGAATATTTTATTATTTGACTCAGTTTTCCTTTCCACCACCTTCCAGAAATATCGAGAGTCAGGCTATGATTAGGATACAAAGCACTGAGTCTACAGTTTCTAAGAATGACTTTGAATCACAGGTAGAAACAGTCAGATTTTCTGTAGCAGCATCAGGCTGCAGAGCAAAATCTTAGCAACACAGGAACCAAGGACTGGTGTCAGCCGGGACAGAGGCACAGCTTACTGAGGATTGAATTTGTCTAGAGCTTATCACTTAGTTCAATAAAAATATAAAGCCCACATATAAAACTGATATGCGAACATAAAAATTACCGACCAATTCCATTCCCAGGAGATTATACTGGAGAAATCTCAGTCAGTTACCTTGAGGATCGACCACAGATACCTTCACGGTATTTTATTATTTGGTAAAATGCAGTGAAAGCCATTTGAGAATTCGAATGCCAAAAGTGGTTAAGCAAGTACAGTCCTGGAATATTTAATGGCATTAATTATCATTTCTACATGGAACTACCCCCCCCTTCTTAAAGCCCAAGAGGCAGTGGGCAATGACTCACCAGTTGTCATTAACTGTCATTATTGCTTGTAGAGTCAACTTCCTAGTCACAAAAATAGAGAAAAAATTAATAGTGAAAATGACACCATTCTATCACACAGTATTCCTGTTGCTAACTAACTTACTCTGTCTTGTAGAATTACATAGGCATTTTGAAATGTAAGTGGACTTCAGTGGTTTCGTCTCTTAAGATAAAGCCTTTTAAAAATTGCATTATATAATTTTCCTATTGTCTGTCTCTCCTGATATGAAAACAAAACAAGGAAAAAACACCCTATACAAGGTTGGAAGAGGGTTTTTGTTTTTGTTTTTTTACATTTGATCATGGCTATCAGGGACAGAGATTAATTTAGAAGGACAGCACTCAGATATGGAAGGAACCAGGTAGCCAGCTCAGGGCAAAACTTGGTCCAGTCTGAGAATGTGGTGCTGTTAAGCTAATTCATTCACATCTTTAATGAGTGAAGGGGAAGCTGTTGAAAACAGTTGTAGAGATTTTAGTTGTACGAAGTTGAAATATTTTTCAGTTGTACATAGTGAGGGAGATGATTCTTTTATTAAGAAATTATTTACATTTTAAAGTCCAGAGGAGTGGAAGACAGTGATTTATTTTTTAACCTAATATGCTTATTGCATTTCATTTATGATCACTGTTCTTAGATGTGTTATCATTTCGTTTTGGTTTCTGTTCAGAGAAGAAAAAAATACTCCTGAGGCTTCTCCTGTGCTGTTTTTTTTTTAATTACTATTTTTCTTTGCTTTAGGGATGGTGTGATTTATACAGTGTAATAGCTTCAGATGGTCCATTAGGAAGTCCAGTTTTTATGTCTGATTTTGAATTCTTGTTTGTAATTGTTAATTGTTGCTGTGGTTTATGGGCCAACTGTGGCTTATGTAAGAGTGTGGGATAGGCTACAGTGTAAACTGTGGTTGCCATCACCGGTTAGCTTTTGCTAACTAACTGCATAGACCAGGCCTAGCGTTGGTGAAATTGAAAGGTAGATCCTCTTAAAATAAGTTCACAGGTACAAGGCATCAAAATAGCGACATTCAGTTTCATACCCTCACTATCACTTAAAATATTCTCACAAAGGCTATCTATCACTGCTATTATATAGCATTTATCGAACACTCGTAATTTGCTAGGTACAGAAAAAAGCTTTGAAAAGAAATCACCCTAATTTCAGGCAGAAATGCAAAACAGGACTTAGGAGACTTTGAGCTTCCATCGCAGGAGACTCTGGGGTTTAGCTTTCTGTTTCATGTGGAGACCCGCAGTTAATATGGTCCTTGTTGAAACTTAAAACAGCTCTATTAGTAGCTTGATTGAGAAGGGGGAAGAGGCCTAGAGTAAACAAAAATGTGCGTTTTCTAGACAGCCTAATTGTATACAGTGCATTTGCTTCCGCAGTTCCTTCTAATCCGTCAAATAGGAAAACACACAAGCACACAAATTTATTCTATTAAAGTAGATAAAATTGTTAGGTAAGGATAACACATAGGCCAAGAAGGGGAAATAGCAACCGTTTAACAATTCTTTATTATGCAAAGGATCATAGACGTAGTATTGCCTGCCTGTCGCAGTCAATCAGGTTGGGTAAAATGCTGATTTGGAGAAAAGAAAGTAATAAACCAGGAAAGTATTTGCTTACACCTTTGAAAAAATAAAAAAAAATTCCTGCCGAGTAGTGGTGATGAGAGTCCCAGGGGCAGGGCAGAATTCGGTTTTGTAGAGACTTATTGGTTCTCCCTTGTCCCCACTGCCGTCTTTGACTTTGGTACAGCCCGGGAAAGCTGCATGGCAGTCGGAACTAATTGTAACTCACTCAGGAAAGTCTTCATTAGCACTACCACACATGGTTACCAGATGTGCTGAGAGGCAGGAGCCAGGAGGGGTGAGCGTCCGTCCGCAGTGGGAAAGACACAAGTAGCTTCATTTTAAAACTTCATAAGCTGCCTTTTGTTTGCAAGTGTATTGTCTTAGAGAAATAGGAGAGAAGGGAGCTTCGGAAGGTGAAATGCCTTCTTCCTCCCTCATTCTCCTGAAGCTGAATGGAATTCTTTGTCCCCAAAGTCCCACCTTTTTGTGACTATCAGTAGGTTGGAGGGGTTTCACTCTCTCTGTTGGAGAAAAGGTAAATTACCTGGATTATCAAAACAGTTTTGTCTTTCTAAAGTCTGCGATTTTGATACTCTTACATTTGAGATCTTTGAATATAAATTGCACTTACAAAATATGTAAATGATCTGTAAAAAAACAATGTTGTCTTCAGATTACAAATCCTAATTAAGCATTACTGGGAAGCAGCAGAGACGGGATATATTGTGGTTTTGGGTATTCCTAATCCTGATCGGAGTCAGGCTGGAGCAGGGTTGCCATTGTGTTTTTTATACTATTTTATACTATTTTGCTATTAGCATCCAAGAATACTGATTCCAGACCGCTTAGGATCGAAGATGTTATGTATTCTTCCCTAGAAATTTGAGTTTATTCCTACTTACTATGCTCCACAAAGATTAAATGAAATCACAAGGATTTTTACCATGTCTCAGGTAAAAATCTTCTTACTTCTTACATCTTCTTACTGAACCTGTATACCTGTTTTATCTATGCAGGCTATTTCTGAGGGCCAGGGAGAACCATTCTATCTGGGTAAAACCTCTGGTCCTCAGAATGGAAATTTTTAATGCTGCAGAAAATGGTGACATGAAAGAATGACATAATGGAGTTGAATTCTCACAAAAAAAAAAAAAAGTGTAGAAAATTCAATGTTATTTATTTAGTGCCAGAATGATACTCCTTTTTTTAAAAAAATTTCATTTAATGATTTAACGCCTGTGTGTGGGGGCTTACGCCTGTATTCCTAGCACTCTGGGAGGCCGAGGCAGGTGGATCCCTTGAGCTCAGGAGTTTGAGACTAGCTTGAGTAAGAATGATATCCTGTCTCTACTAAAAATAGAAAAATTAGCCAGGTGTTGTGGTGAGTACCCATAGTCCCAGCCTCTGGGAGGTTTAGGCAGGAGAATTGCCTGAGCCCAGGTGTTTGAGGTTGCTGTGAGCTATGACACCATGGCACTTTACCCTGAGACAACAGAAAGAGTTCTGTCTTTAAAAAAAAAAAAAAAGCATTTTACAATGGTCCTGTGAGTTTCAAAGTACTATTTATAGACATCAAAAATCTTGAAACATATTTTTAATGTACAAGTGATCTGTAAACATATTGAATTCTGTTATGTAACTGAAAATTTCAAGACTGAGTAAGTAGGTATTTAACTTAAATAATTTTGGGACAGTGCCTTTTTGGGGTGATGCTTTATTGTTACCATTTATAATCCTCCTTTAGCATCATGAAGGCGCTTGGGAAAAAAGCATAACAAAAGAGAAAAAGGTAACTTCAGCTGCTTTTGGAGAAACATGATTTAGAGTCATTTCCTATACACCTGAAAGCCCTGATGGTTTTTAAACTTTTGTAGGTCAGGAAATCATGTGAAATGTTAATGAAATCCATGGGCCTTTTCCTCACAAGGGTGCTTATGCACAAATATTTCAGTGTAATTCAGGACCTTTCAAAATCCAGCTTCCAGTTTGAAAATCCCAGTTTAGAGCCTTCTGATGTATGAAGAAAGCAAGAGGGAAAGAAGGGGGGGAGGGAGAGTGAAAAGGAGGAAGAGAGGGAGGGTAGGGGGAGGAAGGAATAAAGGCAGGCCAGCAAAAACGAAGTTCAGATGTTACAGAGACCCAGTAAGCAGTAGAAGATAGTACAGTCGGAAGGGAATTTCATTAAAAATAAAGTGTTCTTCATTAACAAGTTGAGTTTCTACTGTGAGAGATGTGCCTGTGTTTAGTTTCCTTAGTTAAGTTTTAAATCTCTTTCGGACTATAACTACACTTTCTCTTTCACTTATAATTCCGACAGAGCTTAGCACGGTTTTACCCAGTAAGTACCCATCTGGCATGGTCTGGTTGAATGAATGAATGAAGATGTTAATTTTCAATACCATATATCAGTAGCTGCTACCATTAGCAGGAAATGCGAGCACACTTGTTAATCTCTCATGCAAAATACACCACGGAAAATGTTATCTGTAATTGTAGTTTTTGTTGCTGAACAAGTGAAATATATTCAGTTGTAAATTTTGGGTATATCAAAGCCTTACTATAACAATATATTGCTGACTAACATTGGTTGACTTTAATTTAGGGAAAATTATAAAATGTACTGGTATTTTCAGGATCTATATTCACTTAGATGCAGTTTTAAAGTGAAATATAGTACATTTTCAAGGTAAGAGTAGTGTATGACAAAAGCTGATATTTGTAATAATATCTCTTTTCATTCTTGCATTGACTGATTTTGGGGGGACAGGATTTGGTTCACTTTTATGGTTGAACAATATTGCATTGTGTATATATGACATTTTCTTTATTCATTCATCTGTAAATGGACACTGAATGTTGATTCATTATCTTGGCTGTGGTAAATAATGTTGCAGTCTCGTCAGTGTACTCATTTTCTTCATCTTTGGATATATAACTAATAGTTTCATTTCTAGTTTATTTATTTATTTTTTATTAAGTCATAGCTGTGTACATTAATACTGTCATGGGGTACAGTGGGTTGTTACTATATATAATTTGGAATAAATTCATCCAACAGTTTAACATAACTTTCATGTCATTCTCTTAGTTGTTGTGTTAAGATATTTATATTCTACATTTAGTAAGATTCACATATACCCTTATAGGATAAATCATAGGCGTGAACTCACCAATCGCCCTCCCTACACCCATCCTCCCCTCTCCCCTCCCTTCCCTGTCCCCGTATTCTTGGGCTAAAATTGGGTTATAGTTTTACTACGATAGCTATAGATTAGTTTCATAATAGGGATGAGTACATTGGATACTTTTTCTTCCATTCTTGGGATAGAAGAATATTTGCTTAGAAGAATATTCTCCAGCTTCAGAATAAGTGATCCCATCTCAGGGTGGGCAAGGGACTTAAAGAGAAACTTCTCTAAAGAAGACAGGGGCATGGTCTACAGATATATGAAAAAATGCTCATCATCCTTAATCATCAGAGAAATGCAAATCAAAACTACTTTGAGATATCATCTAAGACCAGTAAGATTAGCCTATTTCACAAAATCACAAAATCACAGATGCTAGCCTGGTTGTGGAGAAAAAGGAACACTTCTACACTGCGGGTGGGAGTGCAAATTAATATGCCCCTTTTGGAAAGTCATCTGGAGAACACTTAGACAACTAAAAATAGACCTGTTATTTGATCCTATAATTCCTATGCTAGGTATATATCCAGAAGACCAAAATCACGCTACAATAAAGATATTTGTACCAGAACGTTCATTGCAGCCCAATTCATAATTGCTAGGTCATAGAAGAAGCCCAAGTGCCCATCAATTCATGAATGGATCAATAAATTGTGGTATATGTACACCATGGAATACTATGCAGCCATTAAGAAAGATGGAGACTTTACCTCCCTCATTTCTAGTTTTTGAGAAACTTTCACAGTGTTTTGCATAATGGTTACATTAATTTATATTCACACAGTATACAAGGTTTCCCTTTTCTCCATATCCTTGCCCAATCCTTGTTATCTTTTGTCTTTCTATAGTAGCCATTCTACCAATTGTGAGGTGATATCTCAAGGTGCTTTTATTTTTCATTTCTCTGATAATTAGTGATATTAAGCTTTTTTTTTTTTACATATATGTTGATCATTTATGTGTCTTCTTTTGAAAAATGTCTTTTTTTTTTTTTGAGAAAGAGTCTCTCTCTTTGTTACCCAGTAACATGGTTATAGCTGACTGCAGCCTTGAACTCCTGGGCTTAAGCAGTCCTCCCACCTCGGCCTCCCCAAGCCCTGGGATTATAAGCATTAGCTTCCACACTCGGCCTCTTTGCCCATTTTTTAGTTTGGCTGTTTGTCTTTTTGCTGTTGAGTTGTTTGACTTCCTCATATGTGTTGGATATTAACCACTTATCAGAGGTATGGTTTGCAAATATTGTCTCTCATTCCATAGGTCATCTCTTCATTCTGTTGGTTCTTTCCTTTGCTCTGCAGAAGCTTTCAGTTCAATGTAATCTCATGTGTCTACTTTTGCTTTCATTTCTTTTGCCTTCGGGCATATTTGAAAAAAAAAAATTGCCCAGAGCTCAGACCAATATCATGGATATCCCCTACTTTTTCTTCTAGGTGTTTCATAGTTTTGGGTCATACATGTAAGTCTGTAATCCATTTTCAGTTGATTTTTGTTTGTGGTGTAAAATAAGTATCTAATTTCATTCTCTTACATGAAAATATCCAATATCTCCAATGCCATTTATTGACAAGATTATCCCTTCCCCATTATGCTTAATCAGCACCTTTCTTGATAATCAACTGGATATAAATGCCTAGAGTTATTTCTGGGTTGTATTTAACATTCCATTGGTCTACTTGTCTGTTTTTATGCCAGTACCAACTATGCTGTTTTGATTATTATAGTTTTGTAGTGTGTGTATATAAAGTAGAACCTCTCTACATTGACCACCTCCTTAAGTTGGCCTACTTTTCATAGACCAGACATGTTCCACAAGTACATATTTGAACAGTGGGCCTAGTTCCTTATGTTGACCACCTCTGTATGTTGACCAAATTGTTATATCCCTTGAGTAGTTGGCTTACAGAGGTTCTACTGTGTGTTTTCTGTATAGACGTTCTACTGTATGTGTGTGTGTGTTTCAGATGATGTGTGATGGTGTGTGTGTATCTAGATATATGATTTCACTTTGTCACCCAGGCTGGAGAGCCTAGCTCACTGCAGCCTCCATCTCCTGGACTCTAGTGACCTTTTTGCCTCATGCTTCTCTTCTGTGTAATTGGGACTGCTTTCACACACTATTGTGCCTACCTAACTTTTCTTTTTTTAATTTTTTTGGAGTCAGGATATCTCTATGTTGCCCAGACTCAAAGTCCTGGTTTCAGGACTCTCCTGCTTAGCCTCTTGAGTTGATGGGATTACAGGTGAGAGCCACCATACACAGCTCTGTAGTATATTTTGAAGTTGGGTGGTACCTCTAGCTTTGTTCATTTTACTCATGATTACTTTGTCTATTTGGGATGTTAGGAGAGTATTTTTGTTAGTGAACGCTCTAAAAAGTACTTCTGTGCATGTTTTATAGAGTAGGCATAAAACAGCCACCTAGAGCATAATCTCTCTCTAAAGCCAGACTGACTCAGTTCAAACCCAAGCCCTCCCACCTGACTGTGTGACCAAGAATGTGACTTAACCCTTTTGCTTCAGTTTCCTATTATAAAGTGAGGATGAAAATAATACCTACCTCATGGGGCGGTGATGAGTATGAAACTCACTAATCCTTTTAAATCTATAAGAGCTGAGCTTGGTACATAAAAGGTGCACCTGAATATAGTAATTTGACTTATCAACATTTCTCAACTCTTTAATTAAATTACCTTGTCAAACAAAATGTTAAAAGTTGTCCTATTTAAAGAATTTTTTCATCTTCAAACTGGTATATTTTGAAAAAAATTTTAGTGCTTCCTTCCTAATTTCTTCTTCATGCAAAAATTTAAAGAAGTGAAAGCACATTAAAGAAAAATAATGTTAAAAAGTCAGTCGTCTATATTTTTTAAAACATGGAAATGCAATTAGGAGCTCAATCCAAGTGAAGTAGTGTTCACTGGTCGGGCAAAGCTGGGGCAAAGTGAAGGTATATGTAAAAATGTTGGAGATCTTTTGGCTTTTGGTGGAGGTTCTATTAAGGCATATTTGACCATAGTATAAAACTGATGAGGCAATATCTCTATTTTAAAGGAATTACCAACAGTTGCTAAGCAATATAGTTAATAGAAAACAATGTACGTTTGCTCTCAAGAATATCACCATTGTGTGTGGGAAACTGTATTTTAATTTCTTTCTTGCATTGTCTCCTGTTCATGAGTGTATTTACTCATTATTACTCAGGAAATAAAATATGATTATTTATTTTTGAAATATAGTTGGTTTTGCTTCTATGTAGCACCAACTTATTTGCTGACTTGTATCCTCAACATCTTTGTATTCTGTATAAAGTGTCCTTTCTGTTATTATTTTCAAGAACAAATAGAAACCATATCCAGACCCTCTAAATAATACTAAATAGATGTTTGCTGCTAATTAATGTATGGTTTGAATTGTAATTATGTCATCCAAAGTGACTTGTAAATATAGTCTAGTTAAAATGTGATTCTGTCTTCAATCACGCACAGAGGCATACATTCATTATTATTCATTTAGGGCTCTCTGATTTTAGCTCTACATGTAATCCAGGAAAAGATGGGGGGATTTTACTTTTATTGTCATGATTTAATATAGCAGATCCCTTAGTTATCATCCTAAACTAATCCAGGGATTGTTATAACTTCTTAGAGCCTGTTATTTGATTTTTAAATCAGTCTGTTTATCAGACCAGCATAGTAGCATGCAAATTCAAGCAGTTAAAGGATGATGCCACATCTTTCTTCTTATGTAACAATCAACATATGTTTTTCTGTTGTCCAAATTTAACTTTAGATGAACCTCTGTTTCCGGTATTTGATATGTTAGTACTTTGAAACTATGATTGATGCCTCCTATTTATCTGCGTTATAAAGAAACAACCAAATTAGTTCATCTAACACTACTCAGTAGTCCCTGCTATGTGACAGGTATTGTGCTGTGCTGAGAGTTTTGCATTAAATAGGCCAGTTATAATATCCTGCCCTCAAAGATCTTCTCACTAGAAGAAAATATGGACATTTAAAAGTGACACTATAATGATGAAAGTGTGGATGACTGCTGCAGAAATTGTTCTGTTTTGTTTTGTTATTTGAGACAGAGTCTAACTCTCTGGCTCTGAGTAGAGTGCTATGGTGCCATAGCTCACAACAACCTCAAACTCTTTGGGCTCAAGGGATCCTCATGCCTCAGCTCCTGAGTAGCTGGGACTACAAGCACCCGCCACAACACTCAGCTAAATTTTCCATTTTTTGTAGAGATAGGGTCTTGCTCTTGCTCAGGTGAGTCTCGAACTCCTGAGCTCCAATCTTGACCTCCCAGAGTGCTAGGATTACAGGTGTGGGCCACCGCACCTGGCCTATTACAGATGTTTTGACTGCATAGAGGCATAGGAGAGATGTGTCATAATCTAGGCAGTGTAGGATCCTCCTCCCACGCCCCAAACCACAGAGGTCTTAGAAGTGAGAGAAAGCATGATGACATCAAGGAATTGCAAGATGAGAAGCAGGAGAGAGCACCATGAGCAAAGTATTTAGCAGGACTAGATTGGAGAGGGCCCTGCTTACTAAAAATGTTACTCTTAGACTTGTGGTATGAGTGGAAATGTTTGATTGTGACCAGATGTGCATTTTTAAAAGATGGCTCTGGATGTAGGTGGGGAATATGTGGACAGGAATAAGACTGAAAGCAGGACATGTATTTGTAGCCCACGTTAGTGGTCTAGGGGAGAAATCGTGGCAACCTGAAGGCAGAGCCACGTTCTAATATTTGGGAAATGGACTTGAGGACAGGACGGTGACTTTGATTGATGGCAGCTTGGGCGCATGACAAAGGGTCTTGCTCTGAGGGACTTCATATGTGGTCCAGTTTTGCTGTCACATTATCCTCCTGTGACTTTTCATCTGATCTTAAAAGCTGCCACATTTTATTACCTCAAGTAACAACTTATATAACCTTTCAATCAAAGAACACAGCTTTTGGGAAATATGTTGAGGAAGGGGTTGCCATCCCACTACTCTCATCTTGCTAAGTTTCTTCTGTGCAAAGCCGAATGACATGATAATGTCATCAGAAATGAGAACTATTCCAGGGGGTGATGGATCAAGGGTAAGTGGTCATTTATAGTACGTTCACGATAATTCACAGGATTCTCGGCTTGGAGTTTCAGTGCATGGTGGTGTCATTAAGAAAACATTAAGGAAGAGCAGGAAGAGATAATGAATTGAATTTCAAACATGGTGAATTTTCGGTGCCTGCAAAATATCCAGATAATGATACGGAAGGCAGTAGAATATGGTAGTCTAGAGTTAAGAGGGCAGATTTGAGGGTTGTTTTTATACAGGTAGTGCTCGAAGGCACAGGAATAATTAGCACATAAGGAAAGGAGAGAGCTAGGGTGGGTCTTGAGGAATTCAAACTTGAAGGGTGTCATCAAGGAGGCTGAGGTGAAGAGTCTTTAGCAGTGACAGACATGCCACTGAGTTAGGTAAAAGAAGAGATAGGTAAGTCAGCGTCTACTGGTTTTATCATCGTGAGTTTTAGTGGGTTGTATGATTGGCTGAGTAATAAATCAGAGACAATTTTGAGATATTTTGCTGTGAAGAATCCATGTTAAACAGGAAGACTGTAACTACACCAATATGATATGAAGCTTTCTAATCTACCTTTACAATTAACCTTTAAAAGCTTAGCTATGTATAAATCTTTCCCCAATGCTTCATTGCCGCTGTGGTGGCAGGTTTTATATTCACAGTCTCTGGAGTTCTTAGAACCTGGTGGGTGTCTTTGACGGCAATGCAGCATTCATCTCATGGGCTGCTGGTTCGCCTGGGTGGGGGAGACTGGATTTGTGCTGTTGCAGATGTGTTATGGGGGAACTTTAAAGAATCCTGTGCATGCAGTTTAATGCTCATAGCTGGAGCTAATCTTTCCTCTATGGTCAAGGCCTCCCCAGCTCAATCCACAATACCAGTGGGATTTTCTCAGCCACTGTTACCTTATAATCAATGATTTAAAAAAAAAAAAACTTTTTTTTATCAGGTTTTTTTCCTGAGATTACATAGAAGCTTTTTGTTCTCAGAACCTCTAATGTGGAGTTGGAGAAACTTTGCTCATTGAAATTATGTCCAGGAAGTAAGGATAGCTGAAGTGTTCACTCTCTGGGTCACCTTGTCAAAATCATTTCCTTTAGGAAGCAAGAGAGCCAAACTGCCAAATCTTGTTTTCCTTTGCTTCCCTCTTCACCGTGTTTACTCTAAATATCATGAGATACTTTGTTTTCTCCTCGCTCCTTCTGAAAAGTATAGTAGCTGGGTTGGATCTAGTTATTTAAAAAGAAGTTAAGCTATGTTGAAATTCTAAGATGTTATTTAAATCCAGTAATCTGGTCTATTAGAAGAGTATGGGTTATGTTTACAGAGTTTCTGTGTTCATTATTCTGTTCTAGCTAATCTTAATATGCACCTTTTGTGAGAGCCAGCTCATTTTTCTGGTTCATTTAAGAAGAGAAAAATTGGATAGTTATAAATGAGTATTTTTATTTATTCTGTGTTCCAGTAATTGCAGTCATTGGTACATTTTTAGGTCTGCTATCTTACTTTATGAATTACTTTGAATGTTTTATTGATATTTTCCCATTGCCCACTTCTTTATCAGCTATGAACTCATTTTGGAGTTTGAGAGGAGTATGGCCCTCTTCCCTGTAATAAGCATCAGGAACCACTAGATAGGGGTAGAAAGTCTTCATGGCCTCAGAAGCACACATTCATTTGTGAATGTTGAAAGGCTAGACAGAGAGTCACTGTTCTCTGTATCTAAAATAATATTTTCTTTGAGCAAACTGCTGGGAAATTTATTATTCTGAAAAATTAGAAATGGAGATGTTTAAGCAAAAAAACTAGAGTGGAGTTAGTAACTTTATTTCTCTCTAGACTGGATTCTTTTCATTATTTATGTAACCTTCAAACCTTTCGTATGAGTTTAGCAAAATGCATTTCTTTTCCTTTCGACACACGTGGAGTGACACTGAGTTTACCAGGGTCTCAGATTCCACCTCTCTGGATTACCATCTGTATGGTCCCACTTTTCCCTCCTTCCTGTAGTATTATCCTTCAATACAAGGCTCTTCCTATTCATTATTGCTCTGATCTCACCATTGGGAGCTTTCTTTTTTCCTTTTTTTATATTTTATACATTAAAAAGAGAATAGTTTACATTTCTGAAGCCTTTTTCACAGGTTTCCTTACATCCTTACTAAATACCTTTTTTCCCTAACGTGACAGCAAATTTAAAATTTAATAAAAGGAAAGATTTCAATACATGTTTTATTATGGAACTCGGGTTATCATTTGTCATTTCTTCAGTGGTCACTTTTTTTATATACATGTTATTTTTCATGTTCAGAGAAACCACTTCTGGAATTTCCTATAGGGTAGAGACATTTGGCATAGATTGCCAATCTTGCTTACTTTGCTCAGAGAAAAGTCGAAGTGCTTAAATTTAGGCCTTATGATCTTTTAATAATCAGGTCAAATACAATTCTGAGTACTTCGAGGTACAGACTAAGTCTGTTATGGAGATTAAAGGTTGTCCCTTTTTATGTTCTTTTTGGTGCTAATACATTATGAACCCCTTCTGTCAGTTACCTTGACAGCGTTTGTGAGTATAATGATTTGGCATTAAAGTTTAAAAATTATTACACATGTTTAGAAATGTCTGAAATGTAGTCAAAGTTAGTCAGCTTGTTTTGAAACAAAATATTCACCTTGAACAAATGCCTGAGAATTCTCATGTTTTCTGAATTCTGGGGTTATTTTAAACCTGTAATACTTACTTTTCATAACTGTCACAAAACAGTTATTTAGGAGGTTAAACATAAGTTGATTTGTATTGCTATAAAATTTGTTTTCAGTTAACGTGATACAGTGCGATGGAGTTGGAAATAACAGACTGGGTGTTTTCATTGTCGTAATATAAAATTCACCCGTATTTTGATTAGGTGAGTGAAATAGACTTTATAAGAGATCAAAAGAAATTGTTTGTAGTTAAAGCACAGTAGACCTTTGTAATCTATAAAATACAAGTCTACTATCTTGGAAAGTATAAGTAATTGCTTTTGACCATTGCTTTTCATTTTCTATAACATTCTAAAATACCGAGCAATAATTTACTTTGTTGTATTTTAAGAAATTAAGAAAGGTAGAGAATCTTCTCAAAATACCTACTATGGTATAAATTAATTTCGAACATGAGGGTATCTGGCTAAATGCATATTGCAGTTATAGAAATTTAGAAAGGCCTAACAGAGGGCTGACATCTAAGACTCTGAGCTTCAGAAGCTTAAGTTTGCCACTGTATATGTTACTCAGAGCATTTCTAAACACCCTTGACTTACTGTTTTACATCACATTTTTTTCATATGTCAAAAAGATAATGAAAGCATCCTAAGGGTAGGGCTCATGTCTGTTTTACTCACTGCTGTATGAGCAGTGTACTCAATAAATAATGAATGCTCGGTTTTTTAAATAATAAATATTTGATAAAAGTAAATTACACTGACAAATAAATGTGTATATAGCTCAGCACATGACATTTAATTGATCAGTAGGAATCGCTATTATGATTCTTCCATGCTAACTCCAAGATGAAATATGTAAAATTAGCCCCAATTTAACACTGTATGTACCAATGTCAAAATTCAGTAAAAGGAACCATTAGATCTAGCAGTTGACTTAGTTACTTATTTTGTTGAATAAAATTTGGAGTCATGTTTACAAACTATCTCAAAGAGGCACCAAGTTCTGTACTGAGATGAATTTTCCTTTTCCAAGGCAGACATCCTAAGACTTAAGCTGTGTACAAGATAATTTTGCATTTTATAACTGGAATGTGGACAACTTCTCCGAGTTTCAGACTAATACGAAAAATTTAACTTTCGTCCAATTTCTTAAGTTTGTCTTGTATATGCAGATGAAGTAATACTGCTTTTCAGAAAGGAAATGAAGTGGCTTTAAGAAGAAACTTGAAGAACAAACCCTCCGAAAGCTCTGTTGATGCAGCTGTGCTACCATGTGTACCAAACATCGGAATATGGCTCTTGAATGTTCTCATTATTTGAGGGTTGCATGTCACATAAGGAACAAGCTTGCCTGACTGTCCCCTGGGAGTTATGACTCACTGACAAATTTGGAGCGTTTCTTGATATCCATTAAATAGAAATAGCAGACTTTATGTTTCAGATATGGGGGTTCATTCCGAAAAAGTATTGCTATTATACTTTTGGATATCTCCAAAAGCAGAAATAATTGTTTTCCCTTGAGAAGTCATCCAACCCAAACTATAGCAATAAAATGTTAAGGAGTCAAACGTGCCAGTTTTTTACCCATGGTCAGAAGTTTTGTGAAGGGTACTGGTGGCCTTAATGATTTTGTGACTATTATTTTCCAGTATGGTGTTAAGTTAAAAGTCCTTCATTCATTTAGTGATGTTGAACAAACAGTATATTTAAATGCTTTTGAATTTAATGTAGTTGGAATGATTCTCCTTTTCATAAGAGGAATGTCCTCTTCACTGCACTTACAGCTTACCCATGGGGGCTCCAATAGGGCGATAGGGCAGTGATATCTACTAACCAGCCCCGCCAACCCTGGGATGAGGGTTGTTAGTCTACGGGGCATAGCATTGTGCTAGGCACTGGGAAGGGACAATGATGAGTTGTTTTCAACTACTAGAGATCTTGTAGAGTAGTAAGCAGATTCCAGTGGCTCCATAACTCTGACTGTATCTCGACTACTTCCACTTTCCGAGTTTGAGAAATTTACTACTGTTTTTAGGGAGATACCAGAATCCTTAATAGGACCTACAAAGCTATGTGTATGTGTCAGGGTGCACCTGCCTTTCCAGACTCAGCTCACACCACTCTCTGCCTTGCCACGTTCTAGGCACATGTCTCTTTCAGACCAGTCCCTCCAATAGAGGGTCTGCCCCGTCTTCTCTCTTTTCACCAAGTTTCCTTCATATTCTTCACATTTGAGAAAGAGATGTCACTTCCTTAGGGCAATCTCACACCCCTTTCCTTATAGCTAATAACCTCATGCTATCATGTATACTCTTTTTTTTGTCACTTAACACATTATATTTTTACATTTATTTATACATTTGTTTATGATCTGTTTCACTGGCTGAACTGGAAGGACTGTAATAGCAAGGATGTTACCTACTTTTTAGTCAGGCTTTGATTTCCATTGCCGAGATGGTGCCTGGCACATAGTAGGCACTCCATAAATATTTGTCCCATGTATAAAGGGATCAATAAATGAGCAAATAATAGGACATACATGAGAAAATGATATGTTCAGTAAGAGCACCATGGGAGCTCAGAGGAATAAATGAATTCCCCATTTGAGTAAATCTAGAATACACGAAGGTGACAACTATTATTTCATTCTGTGAAGAATGCAGAGGCTGAAAATCTCACTATATCAGATTGGCCAATACAAATCCTCAGAGTCCACAGTTGTGAGCATCTGTCTTACATAGTGTATTTCGCTAAGCACTCCAATGAGTCATCTATACAAGACTTAGATTCTTCATCATTGCCATAGATACTGGTGCTGATTCCATTAGGCCAGAGGGCTATTTTGGAAATACCATATTAAAATCCTTCACGATTATTCTTTTGTCATTTGGAATGCCTGTCTAATTTGCTAGAATTTCAGATGAAGAACAGTGGGTCTCCTAAGGGTCCTGAGAGTTTAGCAGCCATAGCACTTTGGTGTTGACAAGGTGAAAGTGCTAATGCTATCGTGTGCGTCGTCACTTCGTCAAACCACTTAAACCCTTCTTGCTAATGAAAGTCTTCCGTTCTTGGCCTATGTTGGTCCCTAGTGCAGGTTCTAGAAGAAATACCTGAATGTGGATGGAACCAAGATTGCTGGAGTATGGCTAGGGTGGCTACCTATACCCCTCAGGCAGAGCTTCTAAGCTAGCAATTAAGAGAGAGCCCTGCCTTCTGATACCTTTTGCAATCTCATGGGCAACTGGCAGAGGCTGTCTTTCCATCATCATCTCTCCATTGAGGTATTGGAGTAGCATAACCTTCCCAAAGTTCCTCCAATGCCATCCCCCCTGTGCTGTGTGGCTGCTGCAAAGACCTTTCTCAGGAAAAGGAGTGAGCTCCGTAGGCTCTGTGCCAACAGTGTCCAGCTCACTCCATAAACCAGCAGTTCTTGGGATGTTTTCTGCAGGGCAGATCTCTTCTTTAGTCCCTGGTAATAATGAAGTTTTTGTCGTATTAAAGGGGAAAGAAGAGAAGTGATTGAGAATCGTTTGAGAGGAGGACTGTGCCGTCTCTCAGGTCCAGCGACAAGAGGACTACAATGGGTAGCTTTCAGGACTACATATGGTCTTCCTTCCGAGGGAGTTGATTAAGCGACTCCGGATGAAATTGAAATCCTGTGATTTGACCTTTGTCTGGCCTGGGAGGGCTGCAATTCGCATAACAATTTCCTTTTGTTCTTTGTTTGGAGTTATTAATCCAACATGAGCCTCGAATTAATCAGGGGTAGTGCATAGCTACATTTCTAATTCACAGCTCTGCTGCTTGTGTCTTTTTTAATTAAGGCCGAATGATAGCAGGCCTTAGCCCTGATTGCCACACTTGCTAACCACACATTGAGGGATGAAGAGGCTAAATAGGCAGAATGAGATTACTTCAAGGTTTCGCTTAATTGTTTTCTTCCTTTAAGTAAAGAGCACTGCCTGACTGTTGTTAATTCTGGGCTGAGAGAGTTCCTTTTGTGTGTGTCCTGACTTTGGAATAGGGCAGAAAGAAACCTGGGTTTGTGTTAGCACCCTCAGGTGCAGGGACCAGAGGGATTACTCAATTCAGTTTCAGTTATTGATGTAAATTACATCTCACCCCTTCATGGGGTATGAGAGGTTGGTTCATGGTAGGGCTCAAGTTCAAGAACTTTGACCCTTGGTTATCGATACATTGTGTAGAGTTTGGTACCTTTGGTATACTTAAGGACTGCTCAACATTGTAGGAGTAAATCAATTGAAAAATTACTCTAATGTGACTTACATTATTCCATAACTCAGTGTCACATGGCTCTGTCTTTCATTTTGCTCAAAGGGATTTAATTACTAGAAGGACCTAATTATAGTTTAGCTTCACCAGGCTGGTTTTGGCACACAGTGTGAAACCCAGGATGTGTTCATGTGGGGGTTTAGTAATAACTTTTTTCCCTTTGGTAGAAAGTTATTAATTGACTCCATTCCCTCAACTGCTTCTCTTACTATAGGAGGGAAATATAATAATGTATAGATCTGGGTCACGTGATGGGGAGTAAACTTGAGCTTCAACTTAACAAGTTACCAAGCCTCTCCCTGGAAGAAAATGGCTCCTTACAGTGGCAGATCAGCTCGGAGACACTGGGTGCATTTAATCAACCACAGTGGCAGTGAACTTGTGAGGATCTTTGTCCAACTCCACAGGTAACATATTCCTTCTCCTAAGTGTCTGACCGACTTGGGAGAAATTAACTCTTGATTACTATATAGCTTAGGCTTCCACCAAGATCCAGAGTGGAATAAACATAGCTGTTCACTTGTTGTATGACCTTTCCTTGTCTGAGACTCAGGTCTTAGAATAAACAAACAATGAGCAGACAACAGGCGACTAACAGGAAGTTAGATGATGCATACAGTTCTGTCATCTTTAACACTCTATAATTCTGCATGTACATATTCCACTTCAAATTCCAGATCTAGCAATTTATTTTTCCAGTGTCTGTTTTGGTTCTGTGAAAATTAATAGGCCTCCATCAGGTAGAAATATCTGTAAGTTATCCATATGATTAAAGGCTAGAAAAAAACATTTTAATTTAAATACATTATTGTATTTCAAATTGGCTTCCTCTTATAATTATGCTAAAAGTTATGCTGGATTTGTTCCTTTTTGAGGAAGAATTACATACAAAGGGGGGCATTTTGGAGAATAGAATTTTCTGGAGGGAAGGACACTAACCTAGATGTCAGGGAACCTCGACTCTGGTTGTAGCTCTGCTTTTAATTTGCCAATGACTAAAAGATTTAGGTCTCATTTTCAACTTCATGGGACTAAACCAAAGGTTCTATCCAATTCTGATTTGCAGCGATTCTAATAGTTTCTTCATGAGTAGAACTTTGATGCATCAGATGTGTTGAATATTGTAGTTTTCATTCCTGCAATAATTTCGGCTCTTTATCGATAGATACATTAAAACAGAGATAAAAATCTTCTAATCAAATGATTAAAATATTAAGAAACTGCCAGAAAGAATGTTCTTTAGTCTGTATCTTAAAATCGAATTTTTATTTTTAGAGGAAACATCTATGAAGTCAACACGACCAGTGAGGTGGGCTGGAAAGAGAAATCTCTGGGAAAGCAGGTGGTGGGAAGAGTGAAATGAAGATGGAGAAGTGAAGGAAGAATTTAATAGGATGAGAGTGATGTGAGCACGTGTATAGAATAAGGAGAATGAGCTGATAGACGATTCCATAAGGTTAGAGGGGGTGCCCATTGATGGGCAAGATGCTGAGGTAATGTGAGCAGAGTAGATCCCAGCTGCTAGTGGGGGATCAACCTCAGACAGAGGGAAAGATGCTCGTCCCCTGACCCTGCAGAGGGATTTTAAGGAGAGTAACAGAAAATGGTGTGTCCATGGATGAGGCAGGTGTTGCATTTCTATGGCAAGTGGTCTCATCTGACGGTGAAGGTGAAGAAAGTGGTGAAGGTTTGGGACAGCTGTGAAAGTGAGTGAAAGGAAGTAAGAAAGGATGACTAAGCAGATTCTTGACTGGGGTTAAGGACACAGGTGTAGCTGGAGTAGTGCTCTGAGTCTGTGCTGTTGTATGATTGTCTCCAGTTGAGCGTTCAGCTGCCCTAGGTTGGATGAGCAGAAGAAGCAATCTCTGGGGGACAGATGTGCAGGGATAAAGATGAGTTGATATACCTCGGTGTGTAGAGCTTACTAATTCCTTAAACCATCTTAAAAGATACACTCAATCATTGACAATTTAAAGAGTTGGAAACAGAAGGTACAAGCAGAAGTTAGATAATGCCTCAAAGTCAAACATTCTTGCCCCAGCACTGTATGAGATAATTTAACACATTCCTTTTTGTTATTTCCATTAAAAAAAAAAACCCTATTGAGTGAATGAATTATATGGATGACAATATTTCTTCTAAGGCTTACATCAAACTCAAAAGCAAACTGGTTTTGGTGAGTAGATCTCATTTTATAGTAAATGACAAATCTGTAGAAAAATCAGAAACAGAAACCCAGATATTCATGACCACCAGTCCTTGGCTTTCAGCACTGTGTCCCAGCCTTTTGCTCTCTTTCTTTCTTGGCAGAGATTCAATTTTTTTTTTTTCCTAATCATTGGAAAAGGTTGATAGTCCTATGCAAGTCAAGATATTATGGCCACATTTCTAAAAGGCGGATGCCAAACTCTTTGGGGTTGTTATACACCCAGATGGTCTTCCTTTTTTGCATTTTTGCAAATGTTATTACCAAATACAACAATTTTTCCTCCAAAGTCATTAGAGCCCATTTGGCGCCTTCTCTAATCTGTCCTACTTGTTACCTTTTAATTACCCTGTGAGGGGATCTAGTTGTCTTGCTGTTGCTGAGGGCCAAATGACCAAGGGGTTAATGCTTTTTCTGTCCCTGGCCAATTGCTTTTTAGTCAGTAGTTATTTACAGGGAAGTCCAGGGGCCATTAGTTCTCAAGTATGTGCAGCTGTACTCTTCACAATCACTAGTCCATAAGCAAATGTGGACTTACTTTTTGTGTACGGTTGTTTTGTTGTTTTCCCCTGATTGGTTAGACAATCTGTTGCCATTTATGAATGATTCTTGTTGATGCAAAACATGGCATTGCATTTTGCTTTATTATTTGGATTCCATGTTCCATGGGATGCTGCAGTCTTGATTAAGACAAGGCATGAGGGTATGCACCTCCTGTCACTCATGACAAATTGCTCCTTTGTAGCAAAATGCCCAATCTCTCCCACTGCACGTTAGCTGTGCCATTCTCCCTAAATCAGCCTAGGTGCTGATGATCCTCATTGTGAAATCAGTAACTGGTTGGCCGTGGCCTTTCTTCCGAGAGCTCTGTTCTTTTGGACATAAGGTAGAGATTACTATTAATGGTTCTTTCAGTCCCTAGGAGCCCCTCCCTCTGTGCTGTCTTACTGTGATTTTTTTTTTTCTGCCCCCATTGAATGGTAGTCTTTGATGTCACACAAGAGAATACTGTTGGCTAACAGTCTGGAGGCTGCTTCATTTGAGCTTACCACCACATGAAAACAAATGTGATCCATCATATTTCATTAACTAGCTGTCTTCCTTTTGGGTGCCCTTTTTGATGTCAGAGTTGCATCCTGACAGGAATCAGAAAGATATGTGTGATTAAGAACAGTAATAATGCTTATTGCATTGTATTGTAAATTACCTTCCTGGGCCCTGCTACTTTATCAGCCCCACTGGCATTGGCTCCCGTACATTTTTGACTACTCAGTATATACAGTGTATTAGCGCAATGGAGATCATTATGTGGCCTGTATTTGAGTCATTTTTATTTAAGATGCCAAACAATAAGCTGTTGATTGGGGGAACAAGAGGCGAACAATAATGTTCTGTGTCACATAATACACCACCATTTTCCAGCTTTGCTTTAGAAGGGCCCTCTTTATTGTTTTTGTATAAAAATGGTTCTTAGGAGGAGGAATATTTTGCTGAGGTATGTCATTATTTTGCAAATTTCTATTATCTCATCATGTTGTCTTCATTGTAAATTGCAGCTAATTAGGAACCTAGTTAGAGCCCCAGCTTTGAGGCTGGCTTTTTTGTGAAAAGAGCCCACCGATTACCGCACTACAAGAGAGGAAGGGAGAGAAAAAGGAGATTAATCTGGTTACCTAGGCGACACTCGCTTCCATCTGCGAGGAACAATACATTTTTGTTTCCTTGGCTCAGTTCAGATCTGTTTTGTTTAGAGGGGGAAAAAAAGGGAGAGAGAGAGAAAGAGAGAGACAGAAAGAGAAAGAAAGAGAGAGAGAGGGAAAGAAAAAAACGTAGCTCCACAACAATGTTGAATTCTTCTAGCCCGGGCTTATGGGCTCGATTCCTCTGCAAGTTAGGGGTCTCAGGGGAGTGAGAAGATGAAAGAGATAAGCTCCAAAGTTATCAAAGGTCATGACCTTGCCACACAAAGCCAGCAGTTTTAATTCCAAATCCCCTTCTCCCAAAAAGCACTTAATGAAATAATATACCATGCTTTGCAACACCCCGTAGTCTGTACTAGGAACAAGGCCCCCAGATTGTGAATTTAGGGAGTAAATTTTACATTTTGCATGAAATAATCAGTGACTATAAGAAGGAACTCTTAAAAAAAAAAAGAAGGAACTCTTAAGTCTAAATTTCATCTAAGCAAGTTAACTCAGGTTTTCTACTTTGTTTTTTTCCAAGTCACTTTTCCCCAGACTACCACTGTATTGTAATGCGTAACATTCAAGGTATGATTTCACTTTCCAATGAATAAAACAAACCTATTGAATCTACCCAAGACTGATGGCATCACAGCTCACAGTAACCTCCAACTGTACTTTTTCTTATTCCCACTCTAGCTACTCAACTCCAGTTGCTTTTGTTGGATGTGAAACTTTAAGTCTTTAGCACAGGGTGGCAGTTGCCTCTGCTCAGGCATGTGGGGTTCTGCCAGGCTATTTGCTGCCTTTTCTATAGTCACAGAGAAAGAGCTGAGGAAGGAACCAGAGTTGAAAGACTCAGGCTCAAAGGCTCAGAAATCTCAGGGCTTCTTCTGGCGAGTTGGCCACACCCAAGGCCCAGGCTCTGGACATCATGGACATCATGTGTCACTGGTTGGTGGGCCCTCATACATAATGAGTAGTTATCCGGAGAGTGTTGTGTGATGACACACAGGTAAATGAGGCTCCTGGAGAGGAAGGCTGGCTTAGCTGAGTGTTCCAGTCATGGAATGTATTGATTAAATCGGAACAACTAGCTTACTTTCCAATGCCCTGCAGAATCCTTGCTTCACACCTGTGAATGTCCCCTCGTCAGTTCTCTTTCCAAAATACATTCTTAATAAAGGAAAAGGAAACTTTTCATAAGGGTTCTCAGGAGTCTCTATACCAATGGCCTAATAGGCACTTCTCTTCAAAGGGTATTACCTACCTCTCTTGTCTTCCTTGCAGATCGGCAAAGATCTCTACCCAAATTAATTCTGTTGCTCATGGCTCCTCTGTACTTTTTCTTATTCCCACTCTACCCTTTGGGAAACTCCCCATGAGGCATCTCCTGTGAAATGGGATTCATGGGGGGCAGGAGACTCACTGAACCCAGGAGTTGGAGGTTACTGTGAGCTGTAATACCACGGGACTCTACCCAGGGGACAGCTTGAGGCTCTCTCCAAAAAAAAAAAAAGGAAGAAATGGGATTTATGAGCCATCTTATATATCTATGACAAAAAAATGTTAAGGTATGGAATTCTAATTTGTTTTAATAATTCTTACATTTTATGGATAAAACAACAGCAAAACCTTGCTGCCTATCCCAAACTGAAGCCCTTAAAATGGTCCTCTATTTGTTAATTGTTTGTAGGAAATCAGATAAGCTTTCCAATTTGCCCATGAGTCCCTCAAAAAAGACAAGATACAAATTAGTTCATTATAGAGCTGAGTGTTCTCACAGTACTCCTTTACTCTATAGAGGACAAATCACCAAACTCCATTGTTATTAAAAGTTAGAACATCTTTCTGAAGTTTGTGAAACCAAAGTTACTCTTGGGAATGGGAAAACTAAACACGCAGATGTGTTTTAGAGATCCTTTTTTAAAAATATAGATACATGTGATGATGTCTTCTTATCTGAAAATGAACATTTGTCATTAAAATGATGAAGCTGTTTTAGGACTGGAGGGGCCTAGAGCAGCTTGATAATTTTAGTAAGTTCACAGACGTACAGAAAAGTAATTGCAGCCAGTAACTCAATGCTGCTCAGGAGAGCTTTCTTTCCATAAAGCGTTTGAGCTCTAATATGCACGCCGAAAAGAGGACACCAGTGTCTCTTTCCTCATCTGCCTGCCGAGTATGTTCATCTAATTCCTGTTCTCAGCTTGACCAGTGTCCCATGTGGAACCTCATTGAAAGGCTTTGATTGATAATCTGCTGAGAAAGTAGGGACATGAAAATGTGAGGACAGCTTAGTATGTACAGAACATATTTTTGTTCATGCTGGTAAGACAGGAATTCTTTAGCCCTGGAATGTGTTAATCTCGCCTTGGGAATGTGGTGATGTCCAGAGGAGGTGGCAATAACTACTTATAAATATAACTGTAGTGAATAGTTAGAGAAGAAGGGTGCATCTACCTAATAGATTCAGGGAGGATTTGGTAGTTCCCTAACGCATAAGAGTATCTCTTATCTGCAACACTGATTGATCATGGTTCCCTCTAGGTCTTAGTTTTTACCCCCATATGGGATCTAACTTCTAATACACACCAGTGTTCTGCCCTGAAAAAGTGGTTCCAAATGGATGTCAAGGAAAGAGTGCCACCTGCTGCTTTCTCATCCTAAAGCAAATCTGATTTCCTTGGAGGTTTCTCAGACCAGTTCAGGCAGTACCTGGTATTATTTGTTAAGTCAGAAATGACAAGCACAAAACCTAAGGTATGTGTGGTTTCAACTTTGTGGACATGGAGTTATAAGGTTGATTTGGATGCATTCAGGGATTGATTACCAAGTGTTTTTGCTCACTTAAAAATCATCTACTTTGAAATACGGGTTTCAAAAAATTCAAACCTCTCATCATATGTTCACATCTTTTTTATTATTGATTGCATAGAAAACTGTGGACAATAGGAAGGTGACTTCCTTGTCATGTGAAATGTCCTTGCCCTGAGTTTCTTCTTCACTCTTCCCAGCGTGGAAAAATATCTAATGAAACTTACCTTTGTGATGTTGACTTGAAAACCTCACTCATGAACCTGACTTTTCTTGATTCTGTCTTGGAAGGGGACATACTTCATTCGAGTCGCCTTTGTCACTGCCGAAGGAAATTGCTTCAAGCAAAATAAAAATAAACATCAACTTGTCCCCTAAATGACCCATTTACAAATTAATATTCTAGAGATTTGCCATTAAAGTCTGTAGTTTGATGACATCTTGTGAGTTCTTAATGATTAGAGTGTAATGGCTCCTATATATGGGAAGTTAGGCAAAGGAATGTGTGGCTAAGAAAAACATCAATCTCTGTTGAGTAAAAATTGTAGCCCTAGAAAGAATTTTCACTTGAGTGTGATTCCGACCTCTAAGTATCAATTTAACTTTTTTTTGGCTATATTTGTATCAACAATTAACAGGGGAAAATATTTTTCTTAGTCAAATGGCCCAGAGAAAGGTTCATGCCAATACCCATTCTTTTACAAAGATTTCTCATTTAACTGCAATTTAAAAAGTTGACCAAGATAATGGGCAGGTTAATGCATTCTTATTCAAAGTGAAACTTGTCACTTATTGTGGTTTATTTATCCTTAATTGTTAACTTTAGAATAGTAGCCATTAACTGGTGCCTCCAATGGTGAGTTGATTTTATCTTCGGATCAACTGAGGCATAAATTAGGTTGTAGACACAGCAAGAAGAATAAGCAACAAAGGGGTTGTTACCAAAAGAAACAACTCTAGACATGGGCCGGAGCTGTCAATATTTTCTCCTACTCTAGGAAATAAATATTGTTTAAAAAAATATGGAAACTGGCTTGGTGCCTATAGTTCACCAGCTAGAGTGCCAGTCACATACAATGGAGCTGGCAGGTTGGAATCCAGCCCGGGCCTGCCAAAGAACAATGACAACTATAACCAAAAAATAGCCGGGCTTTGTGGCAGGCACCTATAGTCCCAGCTACTCGGGAAGCTGAGGCAAGAAAATGACTTAAGCCCAAGAGTTTGAGGTTGCTGTGAGCTGTGACGCCATGGCATTCTACTGAGACTCTGTCTCAAAAATGAATAAATAAATAAATGAAATATGGAACCTTCTTGTGGATAAATTAAAAAAGAAAGAGAGAGAAAAGACATGGATGAAAGGGAGAGAATTAGGAAAGAAAAATATAAGGAAATTAATTTTACCGAATTTTCAACCGTATTTTCTAACCTGTAAAAGTAGGAAACCATGGTCATGCCCTTTATATGGATTTCCATCACGTCCATTTGTATTGAGGTGAGGTGAATCTGAATGTGTATATGTGTGTGTATGTACATGTGTGCACTGCAAATATATCTAAGACCTATATATTTTCATTTCTCAAGTCTTACTAATTTTTGTAAATATTCTGCAAAGAAATGATCTTTGTTATGTATGAGCAGCCCTGCTATGGTGTAAACAGTTTTCTAATAGTTTATTCCTATATCATTGTCATGATTTTCTCTTTATCAGAAAGTAAATATTTCTGATATTTACTTATTAAAACAAGAAAAGAAGTGGTTAGCAATTATGTTGTCATATGGGATTTAGTCCATGGTATTTTTGGCATCTAAACTCTATTAATATTTTAGAATGTTATTCTAATTCCTTTTTTCCCTCATGGTTGTCATCTTTTCTTTCTTTTTTTGAAATTTTAGGTTGAGATGAGAGTACAAATGTATAGGTTACTTTTTCATTTCTAAGGTAAAGTTCAAGTTGTAGTTGAGCCCTTCACCCAGGGGCTTGCTGAACACCCTCACACTGTGCACATTGAGTGAGAACCTGCCAATCACACTCTCTCCTCCCCTTCCCCTTTCACTCCTCTCCCCAAAGAAAAATTCTCTAAGAAATGCATAGCAGTTGCTAGCAATGGGATTGTTTTGTAGGGTACAAATTCTCTTTCTTCCTTTGCCCTGGTTGTTGATTGGGTTCCTTTGGTTTAATCTCTTTGTGTCTTACTTAGGCAAAGGCACTGTTGTCTCTTTTTTCTGTCCCTACCTATATAAAATTTTTCTCATTAGGGATCATGTTTCTCAGGATACAATGACATGCTAATGTCATTTCAGATTCCACCCCCCCATACACCCATATTCATTTATTCATTCATTTTACACATATTTGTTGAATATCTATTTGTAGCACACATAGTTATTGGGCTGCATTTGGGGATATATTAATGATCATGAACAAAACCTACAAAGATCTCTGCCCCTGTGGAACTACATGGCAGTGAGGAGAGAGTTCAAAAATTAATAAGCTCAGCTTGGTGCCAGTTGCTCAATGGTTAGGGAACCAGTCACATACACTGGGGCTGGCAGGTTAGAACTTGGATCAGACTTGCTAAAACAACAATCACAGCTACAACAACAACAACAATAACAAAAATAGCCAGGTGTTATGGCAAGTGCCTGTAGTCTCAGCTACTCAGGAAGCTGAGGCAAGAGAATAGCTTAAGCCCAAGAGTTTGAAGTTGTTGTGAGCTGTGACAGCACAGCACTCTACCCATGGTGACTGTGTGAGACTCTGTCTCAAAAAAAAAATTAATAAGCTTATTTTGACTCTGAAACCTTGACAGAGGTAATGAGTGATGTTAATAGAAAAAGTACCCCATTGTTCTTTAGGGCTGCATAGTATTCCATGGTGTACATCATGTTTATATGGATGGAATTGGAAAATGTTCTTCTTAGCAAAGTATCTCCAGAATGGAAGAAAAAGTATCCAATGTACACAGCCCTATTTTGAAACTAATTCATAGCTTTTATAGGAATGTCATAACCTAACTATAGCCTTAGAATATGGGAAGGGGGTGGGATGGCAAGGTGAGAGGGGTGGATGGGGGGGAGGGAGAGAGATTGGTGGGGTCACCTCTATGGCTTATCTTACAAGGGTACAAGTGAATCTTTCCAAAAGCAGAGTATGAACGTTTTAACTCAGTAACTAAGAAAATGACATGAAGGTTATCTTGACCAGTTTGATGAGAGTATTTCAAAATGTACATGAAAATAGCACACTGTACCCCATGATTGCATTAATGTACACAGTTATGTTATAAGAAATTAAAAAAGAAAGAAAGAAAAAGTACTCCTTGTATAGAATACTTATTCCATGTTTTTTTCCTTTCAATTGAAAAGTTATATTGTGAGGAAATTCATGAAAATAGTTCTATTTCTGTAGTTGTTTGCTAAATCCAAACCTTAGACTAGATTTGGGTAATTAAATAAAGATTTTAAAAAAATACCAGGTAATGGGAACTATGCTTGAATATGGAAGATATATTCATTGGAAGAGCATAAGACCAGCCAAATTATTCCACAAAGAAGTCTCCACTTTGCTCATTTTTTAATATAGTTTTTCAAAATGTTTATCTGAATTGAGAAGGTTTTAACAGTTGTAATATTTGAGAGAGAGTATTAGGGTTCAGTGGGAAATCAGTACCATTTTGAACAAAGATTTAAAAACATTCTTAAATAATATAAATTGATATCTTTGGTTTCTAATTTTTTAAGATATAGGATTTTGCTGTGTCTCCCAGGCTGGTCTGGGACTCTTGTTTGAGCTCACATTATTCTCTAGCCTCAGTCCTTGGAGTAGCTGGGACAATAGGTGTAGCCAGTATATACACTACCAGTGTATAACATTTATTTATAAAAATATTCTTGATTATCTACGATAGGCCATCTATAAGCTTCCACTTTACTTTTGTCTCTCAAAAAAATAATGGAAGCTGAAGGCGTTAGGGATACTTTTTTTTTTTTAATATCTTAATATTTAAAATCTTTTTCTTGCACTTGGGTATCCCTTTGAAAATCTGTTGCAAACCATAGTTGCTCTCACTCCAAAATTTGATTATATACATAAGGGTCTTTAAATTCCAGGTACTTTTAAGATCCCATGTATCCTTTTAATGGCCTTTTGATCTGACCTGGATCTAGTCTAGTTGCTAGTTAAGTTCTAATTTATTGAAGGCCACACAAACAGTGACTAGCAGTCTAAGAGTTAAGAAGTTTCCTGATTCCTACCTACTCCGAGTTCTTTCCACTCTATACCTAATTTCTGGTTGTCTATAACTGCATTACAAACCTCCCCAAAACTTAGAGGCTTAAACAAGCAAATTATTTATTTTTTATTGTTTCAGGTTAATTTGAGGGTACAAAGAATTAGGTTACAATGTTTGCATTTGTTAGGTAGAATCCTTCTTATGATTATGTCCCACCCCCAAGAGGTGGACCATATGCCCTAACATCATGTCCATTGAGCAAACTCATCCTCCTCCCCTCTTCTCTCCCCAGTCCTTCATTCCCTCGCCCTCAACTTGAATTGATTTGAGTTTTTCTCTTATGTAGGCATGTTTTAGATTATCTCCTGGCTTCATATTAATATTGAGTACATTGGATAATTGCTTTTCCATTCTTGTGATAAGAATGGAGTACATTGATTGTACATGAGTACATTGGATAATTGCTTTTCCATTCTTTACTAAGAAGAATATGTTTCAGCTCTATCCAGGTTAATATAAAAGATGTGAAGTCACCATGTTTTTATGGCTGAATAGTATTCCATGGTATATATGTACCATATCTTGTTAATCCATTCCTGGATTGGTGGACATTTAGGCTGTTTCCACATTTTGGTGATTGTAAATTGAGTTGTGATAAACAGTCTAGTGCAAATGTCCTTATGATAAAATCATTTTTTTTCTTCTGGGTAAATGCCTAGTAATGGGACGGCAGGATCAAATGGGAGTTCTAATTTGAGTTCTTTGAGGATTCTCCATACTTCCTTCCAAAAGGATTGTATTCAATTTGCAGTCCCACTAGGAGTGTAAAAGCATTCCCCTCTCTCCACATTCATGCCAGCATCTGCAGCTTTGAGACTTTGATGTGGGCTATTCTCACTGGGGTGATTTATGATTTTGGTTTATGGTCCTGAGATTTGATTTGGCTTATTTGGATGGTTCTTACCTTGGTTCTCTCTCAGGTAGCTGTAGGTAGCTCACAGTGTGGCTGTAGTCATTTGAAGACCTGGTGGGCTGGATATCCAGGATTATTTCATCACTTGTATTTGTGACATCTCAGCTGGGATGGCTGGAACGGCTAGAAGCTTACTGTCTTTCTCCCTCCCTCTAGCCTCTCCACATGGCTAGCATTAAACAACGCTTAGCAGTCTCTTATAGGGCACCTGGCTTCTTCCAGAGTAAGCACTACAGGAGACCCAAGTGAAAGCTATAAGATGCATTATGAACTAGTCTTGGAAGTTGGGCAGCATCTCTTCTGCTGACTTTGTTGGTCTAAAATTGAGTACCAGGGCCAACCTTAAGAGGAGGTGAGTTCTCAGATATAAATACTGGAAATCAAGGTGCCTTGCAGAGTCATCTGTGGAGACTGGCTACCACCGACCCTGTTCAGTGTTAGCCATATCTGACTTTTGGGGGGAAACTTCTTTAATGATGAAGGAATTTTTTCAAAATGTGAATATTGAAATTATACCCTTGAAAATGATCTATTTTCCAATAGAGTTCTTAATTATTTTTCTATTTAATATTAAAGTGGAGGCTCCTAATATCCTAAAGAAATAATCTCAGGGAATTTAAGAGATTAGATTTCTATTCTATTTTAAACTAGATTGCAAAAAATATATGGACAGATTTAATCCAATCTCCGCACTAGGATGTCCATCCATTCCTCCTGGTAATTGAATTCCACTGACTGACATAATTAGGCCCTATCTGTTAAACCTGTTGTGTTGAAGTCTTCTTGAAGTGTCTTCATTTACATATTTCCAACGTTGCAGAAACAATCATAATAGTCGGTTCTGTCAAGGCCCATTGTAGAATGCTTTTATTCTCTGATTGACAGTGATAATAATTGATACTATGGGTCCTTTATATCAGAGCAGTTGTTTATTTGGCATAATATTCTACAAAATGTGCACCGAAAATCCTTAAAAAGCATTTTGGTAAAAGTAGCTTCATTCATTTTCATCCATTTTTCACTCCTGTCATCTCAAATGGTTTGGATCAAACTGTTCTTAAATTAGTAGACTGGAAAAAGAGCAATTTTGGTCTCTTATTTAGGATATTTTCTGGTTTCTATAGCCATTTCTCTCCATAGTCATTTTGAGTTTATTGAGTGGTGGCTGTGCTTAAAAATACTGAAGGAGTTCATACCAAAGAAAATGTGCTTTTTCTTTGAGCCCATTTCTTAATTTAATTAGGAAAGCTTGGGGAGATCTTTGAGAAATTAAAGAGAACACACTATGAAAGAATTCAGAAATGTAGAATATTAGGGGTTTGAGTCTTCCCTAATTCTTCCTACCTCTGGGAAGGAAGAATTTTTTTTTTTTAAGTTAAAATATTAATGCTGATCAGTTAAAATCTATTTGGGGTGGCTTGAGGAGGATCAATGACTAAATCTTTTCTGTTTGATTTTTTTTTTAAATTGCCATCACACAAAGAAATAAGGTCTACAAGATCACCTTTATTACTGATCCAGGTGATATAAGAGAACATGGGCAGGGAGTCTTCTTAGCAATGAGTGCTAGCATTAGGCGTATTTGCTTATGGAAAGAGTGGACAGGGCCTGGCCCCTTCTCACAGAGATTGTAATCTCTGCAAACTCCAGCTCCCAAGAGAAGGAAAAGAAAGGGACTAAGTTACTTTTGTTCAATTTCTTCTTAAAACCCATCAAAAGAAGAAAAAAGTAGTTCTGTACCTCTTTTAGAAAGCAGTAAATGAAATACCAGAGTTCATGGTGGGGAGAGTGACTACACAATAAGGACAACAGGAAATGCATTTTGCCACTAATATTCCCCGGCCTTTTTTCATGTAACATCTTGAGCTTGATCATTAAACCATTAATGAGATAGTCTATGAAAAGAGTTCTCTTACTTTCCTTTTCAAGACAATCTCCTATTTTAGTATTCTTTCTGTTCTACTATCCTGATTAAAAGAAAGGGATTCTCTTTATGTACATAAGAGTGACCACTGGATGCTCTAACAAAAGCTTTCCTATTTGCTCACTGAGTCAGAATAAGAATTTTTTCCTTCTGATTATTATTATTGCCTTTGACATCAATAGCCCGTTTAAATTACCCAGTGATAAACGTAGCCAAAGGAGTGAATCCAGAATGGATATCGACGCAAAAACTATTCTACATGCAAATAGAAGGTGCAGGCACTACTTTGGGGATTTTTTTCCTCTTTGTATTTTGCTCCATAAGGAAATTTTCTGAAATAAATATATAGTAAATATTTCTACACCTTCATTATGTATGGGATAGCTAGTGAGACAAATGCATATTTATACGTATGTTCAACCCCTCTACACGTTAATGTTTCCTAAAAGATAGCTTCAACTTCTGTTATTCATAGTGGTAGCTATATCTGTGACATGATTCATTCATTCAACAAATAGTTACATTGCGTTCCTAGAATGTGCTATATACTATTCTAGAGCCCTTCTGCTATTTAATAATGGATTTTTAAGAAATGTCATGAAGAAAAAACATAAGCTACAAAAGGGGTAGGAGAGAATAGAAGGCCTAGGTTTAGATAGGGAGGTCCTCTTCAGGGAGGTGGCCATTGGTCACAGCAAAGGAAGTGAAAGTATGCAGATGTCATACTCATTCTGAAATGGCACACCAGCCAGAGGGTGCAAAGGCTCTGAGGCAGAAACATGCTTAGCATTCAACTTGCATTCAAATGTGGCCAGATACAACAAAAAAGACTGCATTTTCAACATGACTTTGATATTTTGTAATGAGGAAAAAAAAACAATGGATTTTTTATAACAAGTGTTGTATGTGTGTGTGTGTGTATGTGTGTGGTATGTGTATATATACATACATTATATAGATATTTATTTATTTATTTTTTGAGTCAGAGTCTCAATCTATTGCCCAGGCTAGCTAGAGCATTCTGGTGTCACAGCTCACAGCAACTTCAAACTCGTAGGCTCAATCAATTCTCTTGTCTCAGTCTCCCAGGTAGCTTGAACTACAGGGGAGTGGCTAAGACTGCAGGCATTTGCCACTGCACTGGGCTACTTTTTCTATTTTTAGTAGACATGGAGTCACACCATAGCTCACGCTGGTCTCAAACTCCTGTGCTCCAGGGATCCCCACCTGTCTTGACCTCCCAGAGGGCTAGGATTCCAGGCATGAGCCACTGCCCCTGACCAAAAGTGCTTTCTATTATACATGCTTTTTTCTCTAATAATTATCATCAGTCAAATATCTATTCAATAATTTGTAACAGCTTCATTGAGATGTCATTTACATACTTTAAAATACACCAATTTAAAATATATAATTCATTGATTTTTTAAAGTAACTTTATAGAGCTATACTGCCATTTCCACATTAGAAATTTATATGATTTCCATCCTTCTCAAACATCCCTCATGCCATTTGCACTCAGTCTCTGTTTCCAAATACAGGTAACCAATAACCTACTTTTTTTTTCTATGGATTTGCCTTTTTGGACATTTCAAGTAATTGGAATCAGACAATATGTGGCCTTCTGAATTTACCAGCTTTTCCTTACTGTCATATTTTTGACTTTACTCAAGTTTTAGCATGCATCAGCGATTTGTTACTCTCTATTGCTGAATAATGTTCTATTGTATGGGTAACATTTTGTTTATCCTTTCACCCTTGATGAAAATCTGGATTTTTCTTTTCATTTTTTTTTGTGTCTATTATGAATAATGCAGCTACGACATTCACATTCAAGTCTTTGTGTGAACATATGTTTTCATCTCTTTGGCTGGATACCTAGGAGTAGAATTGCTGGGTTTGATGATACATTTATTTTTAACTGTTTATGAAACTGCCAAACTTTTTTCTAAAGTGGCTACTGATTTTACATACTCATGAGAAATACATGCATGTACCTCGCCACATCCTTGCCAAGATTCGTTAGTCTTATTTAATATGGTCATCATCTTGGGTGTGAAATAATATCTCACTGTGGTTGTCATTTGTATTTCCCTGATAATTAATGTTCCTGAGCATCGTGTCATATACACTTAGTTCCTTGTGCATCCTATTTTTAATGAAATGTCTATTCAGATTGCTAATGAATTTTTAACTGGGCTCTTTTTTATTGCGTTTTAAGGGTTTTTTAATATTCATACTTTCTCATTACAAGTCCTTTATATAAAATATTATTTTGAAATATTTTTCTCGGTCTATAGCTTTTATTTTCTTATAGCAGTGGTATTTTGTGTTTTGTTTTGTTTTTTGAGATGGAGTCTTTCTCTGTCACCCAGGCTAGAGTACAGTGGTGTCATCAACCATAATTCATTGCACCCTCAAACTCCTGGTCTCAAGCAATCCTCATGCCTCAGCCTCCTGAGTATCTGGGACTATAGGCACGTACCACCACAACTGGGTTTTTTTTTTTTTTTTCCTTTTTTTTGGTAGAGATTGCGGAGTGGGGGTTCTCACTCTTGCTCTGGCTGGTCTTGAACTCCTAAACTTAATCAATCCTCCTTCCTTTAGCCTCCACAAATGCTGGGATTATAGGTGTAAGCTACCATCCCTGGCTTTCTAAAGGTGTTTTAGGAGGAACAATATTTTTAAAATTTATAATATATATATATATATTTATTTTTGAGATGGTCTTGTTCTGGCACCCAGGCTAGAATCCATTGGTGCAGTGGCAGGATCAGAGTCCACTACATCCTCAAACTTTTGGGTTCAAACAATCCTTCAGCCTCAGCCGCTCAGGCAATTGGGATACAGTGTCTGCCATCATGCCTGGCTAAGATAAAGTTCAATTTAGCATTTTTTTTTTTCATGTACCATGCTTTAAAGTCAGGAAGATATGTTTTTTGTTTGTTTTCTTTCAAACATTTATATATTTAGTTTTTACATTTAGGTCTATGAACCATTATGAGTATTTTTATTTGTGATGAAGACTCAGTGTCTACATTAATTTTTTAGCTTATGGCTATTTAATTATTCTAGCACCATTTCTCAAAAAGTCACTATCTTTTCTGTATTAAATTGCCATGGCACTTTTGTAAAATAGACTGTTCAATAGACTGTGAACATAGGGTTGATTGCTGGTTTCTCAGTTCTCTTCCAGTGACTTATGTGTCTGATGTTATGATGGTTCCAGACTGTGTCAGTCACTGTAGCTTTATATTGTGCTTTGAAATAAAAAAAATGACGTCCTCCAACTTTGTTCTTTTTTAAGTCGTTTTTGCCATTTTCTGTTCTTTGCATGTCCTTATAAAGTGTAGAATCAGCTTGTGAATTTTAGCAAAAAAAAAAAAAAGCCTGCTGTCATTTTTATAGGGATTATGTTTAATGGGTATGTAGATATATTTAGGGAGAATTTCCATTTTAATGTATCAAGTCTTCCAATTTATAAACAGAGAATAAATTTTTATTTACTTATTTTTTCTCCCTGCCTCATCCTTCCGCCTGAGTAGTTGGGACTACACGCTTGTGCCACCAGAACTGGCTCATTTTTGTATTTTTTGTAGATATGAGATCTTCCTCTTGCTCAGGCTGGTCACCAACTCTTGCCTCAACCCATCCTGCCTTGGCCTCACAGAGTGCTAGCATTACTGATGTGAGCCATGATGCCCAGCCTCTTAGACTTTCTGATGTGATTATGAATGAAATTATTAGTCTGGGCGTGTTGGCTCATGCCTGTAATCCTAGGACTCTGGGAGGCCAAGTTGGGAGGATCACTTTAGCTCAGGAGTTCGAGATTAGCCTGAGCAGGAGCAAGATCACATCTCTCCTTAAAAAAAGAAAGAAAAAGAAAAAGAAAAGAAAAGAAATTAGCCAGGGATTGTGGATCTGTAGTTTTGTTTTTCTCTTGACATTTTGTCTGGTATTCTTTCCTCCAGCTACTCGGCAGGAGACTGAGACAGGAGGATGCTTGAGCCTAGGAGTTTGAGGTTGCTGTAAGTGGCAACATGGCACTATAGCCTGGGCAACAGAGTGAGACTCTGTCTCAAAACAAAACAAAACAAACAAACAAAAGGAAATTAGTTTCTTTTCATTTCATTTTTGGGATAATTATTCCTAGCATATAGAAATGTAATGGATTTTTGTATATCGATCTGGCAGTTTTGCTGAGCTCATTTGCAGTTCGGGAGATTCTTCAGATTTCAATGTCTGGGATCAAATACTCTGTACATAAAAACAGTTTTATTTCATGCTTCCCACTGTGGATGACTTTTATTTATTTTTGTTAACTCACCACACTGGCTAGAACTGCCACTATGATGGCAAGTGAAAAGCATGCAAGTAAACATTCTTACCTTGTTCTAGTCTTAGGGAGAAAGGCCTTCTGTCTTTCTCCATATTAGCTGTAGGTTTTTATAAATGCTCTTTACAGCATGAAGGAAATTTTCTTCCGTTCCTTCTTGATTGAGAATTTTATCATGAATGGCTATTGGATTTAGTCAAATATTTTCTGCATTCATAGTGATGGTGTTTTTGTCGTTTATTTTGATAATATGGCATAGTATAGTAATGGATGGTCAGCTGTTAAACTAATCCTTTATCCTAGGATAAGTTTTACTTAGGGTGTATAGTTATTTTCTATATGTTGCTGGATCATTTTGCTAATATATTGCTGGATGTTTTGTGTCTATATGCTTGAAAATTATTGCTCTGTAGTTTTGTTGTCTTGTGACATTTTTGTCTGGCTTTCATAGGAGGTAACATTGGCTTCATAAAATAGTTACTAACTGAATCTTCCTCCCTCTATCTTCTGGAAGAGTTTGTAAACAATTGGTATTCTTTCCTCTCTAATGATAGATTTCATTAGTCAAGTTCTCCAGGTCTGAGTTTTTTTTGTAACAGATGTAAAATTACTGATTAAATTTCCTCATAGTTATGGGTCTGTTCAGGTTTGCTATTTCTTTTTGAACCATTTTTGATAATTTGTGATGTTTTAGAAAATGTTCCATTTTATCTAAGTTAAATTCTAATTTTTTGATATTAAGATTTTCATTGAATTCTTTTATTATAACTCTTTGTGAGGTCAGGAGTGATGTTTCTGCTTTCATTTTTTATTTTAGTAATACAGATTTTCTCACTTATTTTCATTATTTTTTGTCAGTCTAGCTAAAGGTTTGTCAGTTTTATTGACTTTTTTTAAAGAACCAACTGAGGTTTCATTGATTTTTTTCTTGTTTTTCTCTTCTCTTATTTTGCTCATTTCCACTCTAATCTTTCTGATTTCTCTCCTCCATCCCACTTGCAATTCGTTTGCTTTTATTTTCCTACTTCCTAAAGATGGAAACTGAGGTCAGGATCTGAAATCTTTCTTATTTTCTACTCGAGTGTTTACAGCTGCACATTTTCCCAAAGCACTGTTTCAGCTGTATCCCTTAAATTTTATTTTCTGTCGTTTTCATTTAGCTCATACTCTTTTCTCATTTTCTCTCTTATTTTTTTTTTTGACTTACAGGTTATTTAGAAATATGGCTTTAATTTCCAAATATTTGTTGAGTTCCTAACTAGCCTTCTGTTGTTGACTTCTAATTTAAATCCTTTTTTGTCAAAGCACATACTTTGTATGATTTCAAACCTTTTAAAACTTTTTCATGGCTTACCAGATGGTGTGTTATGGAGAATGGTCCATGTATACTCAGAAAGCATGTATATTCTGCTGGGAGAATAAAGATCGATGTCAGGTCAAGGGTTTGATAACATCGTTCAAGTCAGGTGAAATGTGCGGTAACATCGTTCAAGTCTTCTATATCTTTACTAATTTCTCTCTCTTATGATTTCTGTTTGCATGGCACAGCTTTTCCATGTCTTCACTTTCAACCTATTTATGTCTTCGAGTTTAAAATGCATCTCTTGTAGATAGCATATAATTAAAACTTTAAAAAAGTTTTGTCCTATACTCTCTGCCTTTGACTATAGTGTTTTATACATGTATTATGTGGTTGTATTTACCATTTTGCCACTTGTTTGTTGCATGTGTTATCTCTGTTTGTTCTCCTATACCTCCTTTATTGGCATCTTTGTGATAAATATTTTCTAGCCAGTCATTTTAAATCCTTTGTTTTACTACATACATACATGGGCATTCACGTATGTAGTTATGTTATTAGTGATGTTATAGAGATTGCAATATGCATTTTCAATGATCACAATCTAGTTCAGGTGGACATTAACCTAATTCCTATAAAATCTCCTCCAGTATACTTCCAGTCCTTCTCACACACGTGCTGTTATTACAGGATACCTCATACTATTATGTGTTACATATTCAACAGTACAGTGTTATATGTATAAGTATCGATTCATGTAAAATCTTATACCTATAAAAGTACTCTGGAGAAAAAAAATGACAAAAATATAATATTAAGATTTTATGTCAACCCACCTATTTGCCTTTGCTGGTGCTTTTCATTTCTTTCTATGGATTTGATAACATCTACTTATCTGCTTTTATTTTCTTGGTGCATTATAGCTCTATTTCCTTTACCTCCTTTTCTTAAGTACATATAATATTCATATATTTTCTTATATATTATATATACTACACTAACATGTGACATATATGATGCACAGCACACATAGATGTAACATCTTCATGTGTTATGAGCCAATAATATAGTTTTATAAATACTTTATGAAATTATCTTTTATAAACATATGAAGAGATGATATAAAAGTGTTTATGCTATTTTTATGCTGTCCTTATGCTGCCCTTTATTTCTTTATGTGGAATTAGATTACCATCTGGAGTCATTTTTCTTTAGGCCAAAGGACTTTCTTTAGTGTTTCTTATACCCATAAGGAAGCTATACCAATACTTAACTCTCTCTCTCTTTGTTCATATGGAAATGGCTTTATTTCTCTTTCATTTTTTTTAAAGGATAGTTTTGCTGGATATAAAATTCATGATTAATTATTGATTTTCCCTCAGCACTTTGATTATAGCATAGTATTATAATTATTGCTTTAAGTAATTGTCTTTTATTAAGACTAAAAGACTCATATTTTATTAATTATTGTTTTTTTGAGCTTTATTGAAGTATAAATGCAATTGCGTATATTCAGTCTCCAATGTCATGTTTTAATTTATGTATAAACTGAGGAATGATTGCCACAGTCAAGCTAATTAATATATCCATCTCACATATTTGTTTTTTCACAGTGAAAATACTTAAGATCCACTCTCTTAGGAAATTTCAAGTATACAATACATTATTATTAAGTATAGTCATCATGTTGTATTGTGAGTCTCCTGAACTTATTCATCATGTAACTGCAAAGTTATATCCTTAGGCCAATAGCTCTTTTTCAGAAGAGTATTCTGTTGTTAAGTTAATGTGGTTCCCTTTTATATAATGAGTCATTTTTCTCTTGCTGCTTTTAAAATTTTCTCTTGGTCTTTAGCTTTTAACAGCTTGAGAATTACATTTTTAGATATGAGTCTCTTTTTCCCTCTCTCCCTTTTTAATCATACGTGAGGTTTGTTGAGCTTCATGCATATGTAATTCATGTTTGTCTTTACATTCGGGGAGGTTATTATTACTTCAAACAATATTTTAACCCCCATTTTTCTCTTTTCTTCTTCTGGGACTCCCATTATGCTTATATTGGTGTATCAGAAGTTTACCTGTAGGTCTCTGAGGCTTATGTGTATATTTCTTTATTCTTTTTTTTCCTTCCCTTCCTAATATTAGATCATCTCTAGTGATCTACCTTCCGATTTTGTAATTTTTTGGGGGGGTCACTCCAATCAGCTGCAGAGTTCCTCCAGTAAAATTTTCATTTCAGTTACTATATTTTTTTCAACTCTAGAATTTCTACTTTTTTAGGTAATTTTTATTTTTTAATTGATATGTATTTAATGAATCATCATTATCATACTTACCTTTATTCTTAAAACCTGGTTTAATTTATTGAACATAATTACAAGAGCTTATCTGTCAAGACCAATATCTAGCCCCTCACCCCCAAGATGGTTTCTATTAACTTCTTGTGTTCTTGTGTTTGAGTCAAGTTTTCACATTTCTTTACACATTTTTCAATTCTTGGCTGAAAACTGGATGATTTGATAATATACAATAGTTTAACATTGGGTTCTGAGTTCTTCACCTCTCATCTTCCTCCTGGGAGTAGTTGCTGCCATTGCTGTTTTTATTCGCCTAGTGATTTGCCCAGACTAATTTTGTGAATTTTATCTTGCCTCCAGTATACAACAGTTATCTCTTTCTCTAATGCAGTGGTTCTCAACTTTCCTAATGCCTCTTAATATGCCTACCCTTTAATATAGTTCCTCATGTTTTGGTGACCCCCAACCATAAAATTATTTTTGTTGCTACTTCATAGCCATAATTTTGCTACTCTTATGAATCGTAATGTAAATATCTGATATGTAGGATGTATTTTTCATTGTTACAAAGGGGTAGCGACCCACAGTTTGGGAACCACTGCTCTAATGTTTCTTTTAGATTAATTTAATCTTTTAATTTTAAAATTCGGCTTCCCGGGATTTCCCCTGGATCATTTTAGTGGTCAGATAATGATTAGTCAATGGTTGGTAAACACACTGAGCCAGTGAGACTTCTATCCTTTCCTGGTGGATTGGTATGCATGCATTGAGAGACACATTCAACATTCAGGATGTTTATGAAGCTGCCCCCACTTTCACTTTCTTCATGTGTAAGGGCTCTCATTCAGACAAGCATGATTAGTTAGGTAGGGTTGTCTCCATGACCTTGTGTTGATGTTCATAGCCTTCCAGAGCCCCAGGGATATGTGGGGGTTTATCAAGGTCCACTATGACTATCTCTTGCTTTAGATCTCCCTATGTAATTTCTGCCTGTAGGCATACATATTGCTTATCCCAATTAATATTGTAACCTCAGACAAGCTGTGATGCTGCTCTTCTCTGATTGTTTGCCACCCAAGATAGCTATTGTTTTTTAGAACACCTCGGAGAATGGGCCTTTTCAAGCTCTCCTCCAAAATTATTTCTTCTCTGTCTGGTGGAAAAGCTGACTTAGGTAGAAACACAGCAATAAAGAACTGAGAGCTAGTAAACAAGTGCAAGCTGTCCCAGGATAAAATGTTACAGAGTTCCATAGTTATTTTTTCTTGAATAAATGTTTCACTATTTTTTGTATGCCTTTAATCAATTTTCATATTCTGAAAAAATTGTATCTGACATTTTTATCCAGATTATCATTGTTTTATATGGAAAATATTTACTGAGCTCTCCATGTTGGCCACTCAGGAAGGAAATATTTTCTTCGTTTTTATTTGTTTTTGTTTTTTAGGTGAAATTCACAAAACATAAAATGAACCATTTTAAAGGGTGTGATTTAGAAGCATAGTCATTCACAATGTGGAGTCACCACTTCTGTATAGTTTCAAAATAACTTCATCACCCTGATAGAAAAGTTTATATTCATTAAATAGTCACTCCCTTTTTCCCTTTTATAGTAGACCCCAGCAACCACAAATCTCCTTTTTGTCCTATGAATTTATCTGTTATTTATATTTCATGTAAATAGAATTATGTCATATATGCCCTTTTGTATCTAGCATCTTTCACTTGGCAGGTTGATTTCAAGGCTCATCCACATGTATTAGTACTTCATTCATTTTTAGGACCAAGTAATATTCCATTATATGTAGATAACACATTTTATTTATTTACAAATCTATTGATAGACCTCTGGGTTATTTCCATCTTTTGTTTATTGTAAATAGTGTTGTTATCAACATTTGTTTACAAATATTTTGGGGGTAACTATTTTTAATTCTTTTCTCTATGTACCAGGAATAGGATTGTTGGGTAACTCTATGTTTAACATTCATGGGAACCACCAAACTGTTTTATGCAGTGGATATACTATGTTATAATCCCCCCACAACATATTAGTGTTCAGTTTCTTCACATCCTTACCAACAGGAGTTTTCTATATTGTTATTGTTGTTATGATTGTCATCCTAGTGAGGGGTGAAGCGGTATCTCATTGTGGGTGTTTGTTTGTTTGAGACAGAGTTTTACTCTGTCACCCTTGGTAGAATGCCATGGTGTCAGAGCTCACAGCAACTTCAAATTCTTGGGCTCAAGCTATCCTCCTGCCTCAGACTCCCAAGTAGTTGAGACTACAGGTGCCTGCCACAATGACCAGCTATTTTTAGAGATAGGGTCCCGCTTTTGCTCAGTCTGGTCTCAAACTCCAGAGCTCAATCAATCCACCTGCCTTGGCCTCCCAGAGTTCTGGGATTATAGAGGTGAGCCACTGTTCCCGGCTGTCATTGTAGTTTTGATTTACCTTTTATTAATGACTAATAATGCTGAATATCTTTTCCTTGGCCTTCAAATTTTAGAGTAGAAGCAAATATCTCTAGAATTTGAGTTTAGTTGCTTTTTCCCAGTACAACAAGGTCTTCTACTATATGTTATGTGTCATTTAGTGCCCTGAATTTTCCTTATCTTTATTCTATAACTAAATAGTTTATAATTTAAGCTGACTTTTGCTGAATTAAATGAATCATTCTAATAACCAAAATGAATTAAAGACATAATTTTTTGTCTATATTTAGAGGCATATATTCCAGAAAGTGAACAGACGTATATCCTTAGGTAAGACATACTTAGCTTTTATAATTGAATACTTCACATTAGATTTGTTCCATTTAAAGGTTTGACTTGCTACTGAAAATGCCCAATTTGGCATCCATCCTCTGAAAAATTTGTGTAGGTGAATAGTGCCTAAACCACTGTCAACAGAGTATTAGCTTTTAATGTTACCACTCTCTTTGTCAAATGGGAATTATAAAATAAGATCTGATCTGATCCCTTTTGAAATTCAAGTAGTCAGCCTTATTGTTTTTCTTTTATATTTGAGAATACAGTTATCTTTTTTCTTCCTGTCATTATAGTGGAGTAATTTGACATTCCAGATATTAATAACCTAAAATTATTATTTAACGGTAATATGGTCTTTTGTTTAAACATATTTTTAGTTTGTTTGTCTGTTTAAACAGCATGAGCTTAGATTGTCCCCAGTTAACTTCTAATACTTTTCATTCGCTGAAAGCCACAAAGGAAGATAATTTCCTGAAGGGATGATAACAGTTCTCGAATGTGATTACTCTTTGGTGATTTATGCCCAAAAGCCTAAGTTACCAAAGGGGGGAGATGAAGGAGATGGTTAGTATATCATCTTATTCATTCCATTCATTTGTTAAGTTACTAAATCATTCAAGTAATATTTCTTTTTAAAAACTTTTATTTTTAATTTTTATGGAGACATAATAATTGCAGATGTTTACGTGTTATATGTGATACTGCAATATAAGCGTCAATGTGTAATGATCGAACAGGGCGTGGCGACCTATAAAACAGATTTATGGCTGAGTCAAAAGGTCAAAGTAAGCTTCTCTGAAAAACACTGGAGTTGAGATATGAAAGATGTTTAGGAGTTAATTAGCTTATGAAAGGGTAGGAAGAACTTTCCAGGTAAAGGAGACCATGTTTGGCATCTCATGGCTGGAAGAATATAGCAAGTTCAAATGTCTAAATGAAAACTCTTGGGACTGTGGCAGAGTGAGAGAGAACAGGCTACAAGATCAGTCTGGAGAAGTGGCAAGTGAAGACCACACTTCTTCTTGCATGTTCTTACCCAAGAATATGGGACATGTGATCCTGATCCCTTTTTTTGAAAGACAATTCTGGCTGTTCTGAAGAATATCAAGGAAGATGGAATATCAGTGGATGAGAATGGGACAAAATAACGCGCTATTATACTTTTCTAAACTTTAAGTTGTTATGGTATCTGGAGCTAGGTGGTGAAGATGGACAGGCATGTTTGAAATAAAGATATTTTAGGAGATAATATGTATACCCTTGGATTCCTTACAATATGTATTTACATCTCAGGTTTTGTCTCTGTTGGTTCAGCGTGGCAAATAAGGAGTAATGACAAGTAAATTTCAGTTTCTCCCACTCCTACGCGTCTCTCTTTTCCTCTCTATATTATCTATCTCTATCTCTGTCTATCTCTGTCTCTATCAGTCTCTCTTCTCATTGTCCAGTGAGTAAGAACTCAACAGAAAAAGAAGTTTTCTGAGTAGTAGATGCACTTATGGAATTAAAATAAAACATATTAAACATCTGGTGAGTTATCATTTTAATAATTCATATTAGAAAAGAGATAGTTATTAATGGCCGCTTTGCAAATTATATATGAGATATTGTTTTTGTAATAGGCTGTTCACTGACAAACTATTAAATAAAAAAGCATTTATTGTTCCATCAGTATATTTATTCATAATCTTTCTTGCTAAATGTGGAAGGTATATATTTAAATATCACATCCTCTGTTTCATTTACTATGTGAATAAAAAAAAAAACTTAATAGACACTAATTGTTGTCAAATTTGCCAAGAGAAGACTCTCACAAATCTTGTTAGTTTCTAACATTCTGTTCATTTTGGAGCCTATAATGTATCCCCAGCAGGGACTGTGCTTGGAAGCACCAGGGACTTCTTGGAAGAAAATATACTTGGCAGATCTTGGGTCAAACCATAATCATCCCTCACAAAGACTGATTCTGGACCTACTGTAGGTAATAGACATGTTTTTATGATGTCAGGATTTTTGCCACTTTATGATCCATTTGTTCTGTACATTTTGTCCATCAAATTATGACCATACACAGACAGGAATATAGGAACAACTTCGTGTTCTTATATTAGACCACTAACACAAAAAGCTAATTCTGATTTCTCCATATCCATCTATAAAGGATTGGAAAATTTGCTACTGATCCTTGCCTACTGAGTATGAATGAGGCTATATTAGCCCATTATGAAGAAAGTCTCAATATTTCTATAATTTAGAGATCTCTTGCCCACACTTCACCCTCACTACCACCTGCCGTTCTCCTGTATGACTTTTCTATCCTGGAAGCTTGAGTACAGATAATACGAAGTTAAGGCAAAGTTACAGAGGAAACAGTATAGGTCATATTTATAATCCTAGACTTGGGAATAATTTAGAGTGAAAAAATTTCATGTATTGAAGACATAGGTAACATTCACAAATATATAGGTATAAGTCTCTATATCTTTCCATATCTATCTGTCTGTCTATCCATAACACACATTCATATTGAATTGGGGAGAAATTCAGACTGCTCAGTGAAATTTACATAGCAAAAGGGCTAATTTGTTACTGTTCTCTAAAATTTGAGATTCTCGAATATATTTCATATAAGGCAAATACAGGTCATGTTCCTTTGATTTCATTAATTCTCTCTGTCCTTCATTTGGCTCCATTCCTTCCCTTTGCCATCTCATTTGTTTCCCATTTCCTGTGTGTCTTTACTCTTTCATGCCAAACACTCTGACATCTCTTGCTGCATGTATTTTTCTCTCAGTCCTCTTCTAGTCGAGGAATAACTTAAATTAGTGTGTTTAATCTAAAGGCTCCTAGAAAGTCTTTGCTAATTTGGATCCCTTGTGTCTTTGGGACAGTGAGGGGTTCTGTGGGAGTTAGTGAAGGGAAAGGTTCCTGAATCTGAACCACAGACTTCTCTGAGAGAAACAAGCGGTATGTTGACAGTCTGAGATGAAGTTGTCATGATGACAATTTGGAGTCTTGTCTGATTTGACAGCCTTTACTTGCTTTGCTGCTCCAAATGAAAAAAAATAAACATCGTGTCTGAGGACTACATCCACTTCTGTATTCCTAAACTAGATTAAAGGTAGATACTGAAATGTCCATGTGGGTTTTTTTTGCTTGTTTGTTTTTAACATTGATATTCTGATATATCGAAGTTCTATTCTTTGAATATGGGTTATCTGCTGCATTTAAAAGGAAGTCGTTTGAAATGTACCTTTGTGTCACTGGGAAGTTAGCTCAATGAAACCGAAATTCTAATTTCATTGATCATCTATCCTATATGTTTATTACTCTGAAGTGTCTTATTATATTTTAATTTTAAGTTGGCTGAGATCTCTAAGCTATGGACCACAGTGTAGGTTACCACAAATTCTGAGTGGTGAACACTCTATCAGGGCTTCTTCTTGTGCTGTGCAAGAAAGGAGGAACTTTTCCTGGACTTTTCGTGTCCCAATCTTGTAGGTGAGTTTAATTGTCAATAAATCCATTGATAAAGAAGTGACAGAGAAGAGCAGATGAGAAGTCAAAGGCTAAAACCATTTTGTTATCCCTTTTTTTTTCCTTCACATCTTCCTGTGCAAAGTGGTTAGACAGAGGCGTTACCCACATGGGGTCTTCTCTTTTGTCACGCTTGCTTTTATGGTTGTGACAAAGCCATCTAACCAAATTCCAGTGGCACTAAAGAAAGTTCACTGGTGGAGAAGGTCGATATTACTGAAAGGAGAGTTCTCTTTCTTTTCCAGGATCTAAAAGTTACCAGGTTATGTAAAATGGACGTCAAAGAAGAAATGATGCGAAAAGTTGTATTTTCAGTGTTCATCCCCTCCATACCTCTGTTCTTAAGAGTTCTAGAGACAATTGTTTCTTGGTAGTGTATAGAATGATTATTGAACACTGAGAAAGGAGTCATGGGAAAAAGATTTCTGAAAATTAAATATGTTTATGGAATAAAAAATTAAACATCTGGTGATTATTATTTTAATTATTTATATCAGAAAAGAGTCATTATTAATGGCCACTTTGCTAATTAAATATGAAATCCTATCTTTTTAATAGCTTGTTTGCTTACATAATTTGACTTTGAAATGATATCAATAAATATCAAATTAATAAACTGATTAGGGAAAGACCCTATCTTTGTGGCACACCAGTTTCTTGCTTATGTACTGAAATAATTTTCTCCTTGAGGACTAGAAGAAACATTTTGCTTTTTAAGATGTACATAGTTAGCTTTTATGGATGTAGCTGATCAAAGCTTCTCAGAAAATATTTAGAAGCAATTGAGATGTAGATTTTTATGAATTTTATTAAGAAAAGCATCTTCTTTCTTTAATAAGCCTTCACTTATTAAAACACTGATCAGGTTTTCCTAGGACTGTAAATTTCTCATTTTTGCTTTGGTAATTTGTTATTAAATGAAGGAAATTGAAGTAATTTATGGTTGTACGTCCTATGATAATATTGACCAGGAATTTCTTAGTGTCTACAAAATAGAATTCAATTTAGTTTTACAATTCCTTATTTCAGTCCTGAAAGTTCTTTTCTTTTCTTTTTTTTTTTTTTGCAGTTCTTGACCAGGGCTGGTTTTGAACCTGCCACTTCCAGTATATGGGGCCAGCACCCTACTCCTTTGAACCTCAGGTGCTGCCCCAGTTCTGAAAATTCTTGGTCGTTCATTTTATACTTCAAAAATTAAAAAAAAATGGAAAAGTTTTGGTAATTTATTTTGTGGAAAAACCAAAACTGACCTGCTATGAAGCTCTTTATTTTGGGTGAATATTTATATATTTCATTGCAGAATTACCAACATATTTGATTATGGAACATTGCCCCATACCTTACTGAGTATTATGTGATAGATAGTATTTTTTATTCAGTATTGTGAAACTCACTTAGTCTCTGGAGTTTTGGATAAGGGATCTTCCAAATAGATCTTCACCAATATTAATAGTTGAATTTAAGTCTACCAATATAGAAAACTGTCAAAGGGCTCAACTACAACTTAGACGTTTACCTAACAAATGTAACCTAATCATTTGTACTCATATATTATTCTGAAATTTTAAAAAAGTCTTGTCTGCTTTTATTGTTATTCAATCCTTCTATTAATATTATGTAGCTTCCTCTCTCACTAATTCTCAGTCAAGCTTTTTGTTTAATAGTAGATAATATCTATTCAGCAAACACTTGTAAACATCAAGTATGTGTTAGACACTGTGCTAGGTCCTAAAGAAGCAGACTATGTCTGTATGTCCTCAAGAAGCTTAAAGTCTTTGCTAACAAATAGTTCAAGTGAACATGTGGACCAGTAGACACATGTAGAAGATACTGAAGGAAGGTATAAAACAGAAACGATGGGGCAATGGTTCTTTCTTCTCAAAAACAAGGTCGAATGGGATAGAGTGAAAAATTAAAGATGGCTTCCCAGAAAATGTGATGAAGTTTTCAAAATACAACCACAGTTAAAGGGACTGGCTTGTGCATTACACAGATGTGAGACTTATGCTGGTGTTTGCATGGAAGGACAAGTAATCACATTGCAAGGAAATTATGAGGAATGTATAAGAAATATCCTTGGAGGAGGAATAGGCAGTGATTAGATGATCGAGGTCCTTCATTGGTACAGTAAGATGCTTAGACATGATTCATTGGATAATGGGAAGCTGTTGAATTTATGGGAGTGCTGTGATCCATTTTCCATTTTTTTTTTTCTTGAGACAAAGTCTTGCTTTGTTGCCAAGGTTGAAGTTTAGGAGAGCAATCAGGGCTGGTGACAGCCTCCAATTCCTGGGCTCAAGTAATCTTCTTACCTCAGTCTCCTGAGTAGCTGGGGTTACAGGCCTGTGCCACTATACCTGGCTCTTTTTAAAAAATTTATGGATAGAGTCTTGTTGTATTTCCCAGGCTGGTCTTGAACTACTGGCCTCAAGCAACCCTCCTGCCTCAACCTACCAAAGTGCTAGGGTTATGGGTCTGAGCCACTGCATCCAGCCCATTTTGATTTAAAAGGCTCTCTGGCATAGTCTTGTGAATATGGACCTGATAGAGAAAAGACAGATGTGACTTAAGAGCATAATAATAAAACAAAGGGGGCAGATGACATAACGTACAGCTCAGTCTTTGAGACTTAATTTGTCAAAACCTGTCTTCCTTTCTTTCTTTTCATTTCTTTTGTCTTCCCTCCCTCCCTCCCTCCTTTTTTTTCTTCCTCCTTTGATTCTTCCCCTTCTTTTTTATCTCTAAAATCATATTATCATTATTAATGACATTATCTCTGTATATACTTGGATGTCTAATTAATGTTCATTTCTTTTTTTTTCCTTTGAAATAGAGTCTCACTATCTCACTGTTTAAACATCCTTCTTTGTTTCTATACTTGACCTATAAGCACTTCTGAAGGAAACCATAATCTAATTAGTACTTGTTAACTTATGATCTTCTTTCTTAACTGGGTCCTTCCTATTCCTCTCTCTCAGACAACTCTCAAATACTTTTTCTTGACATTAGATGCATGGACCTGCCATGATCAAAAGAATTAATCCAAAATATTAAGCACATTAGGCACTGATTTTTCTAAAGTTCTCACCCTATAGTGCTTTCAACTATTGTCAGTGCCATTGGGCTCTTCAAGTCGACTTTGCTCATTCTACGTGGGATTCCCTTTCCTATGTCCTAAGCTCTTTTCTTTACCATTTTTCTCTTCCTCGGTGACTTCATTCGATCTCTAATTTCATACATAGGCTGATAACTCAAATTTGTATTACCAGACTAGGTCTCTCCCTGGAATTTCCAGATTTATACATTCATCTGATTATTTGGCATTTTCTACCCAGATGTCTGGTAAGCATCTCAAATATAATATGGCCAAATTAGAACTCTTTTTTTTCCCCACCAACCTGCTCCTCTGTCTTCTTCCATCAGTGGAAGCAGTATGATCTCCTAACCACATTCCCAACTCACACATCTGGGTTGTTGATTCTTATCTTTTTCACCCCCATATCCATCAGCAAATTCATATGCTAGCTCCAAATGATAATGCAAAGTTTTCTTCATTTCTTTTCCTAAATTTTTAATCATAATTTTTATTTCAAAGTATTAAGCAGGTAATAAGTGTTTTTGTTGTGTGGATGAATTGTATAATGCCGATATCAGGGATTTTAGTGTACCCATCCCCACAGTAGTGTACATTGTACCCAACAGAATTTATCCATTACCCTTTCCCACTCTCCCCACGTCTTAGTTTCCAATGTCATTTACTCTGTGACCATGTGCACTCATCATTTAGCTGCCACTTACGTCCTGTTCGGTTTTCCATTCCTGAGATACTTCACCTGTGTTAATGGACTCTAGTTCTAGTTAAGTTGCTGCAAATGACATTATTTCATTTCTTTTTATGGGTGATTAGTACTTCAGAGTATACCTACACCAGATTTTCTTTAACCACTCATTAAACCACATTTTCTTTATGCACTCATCAATTCATGGACACTTAGGTTGATTCCGTATCTTTGCAATTGTGAATTCTGTTGCAGTAAACATTTGGGTACAAGTATCTTTTTGAAATAACCTTATTTCCTTTTAGTAAAGACACAGTTATGGTATTGCTGGAACGAATGGTAGGTCTGCTTTTGATCTTTGAGGAATCTCCACTCTGTTTTCCATAGAGTTTGTACTACCGTATTTTGCCATAAAATGTGCTCCAATGTGTAATCTGCACCCATCTTTTTAGGCCTTTCAGGAAAACACCCCTCAAGAAAGCAGGCAGAGCCCTCAGCCAGGAGAGACATATTTGGGGACGGCTGACACTCCATTGATAAACTGCACATCCCACCATCCTCTCTTTCCTGCCTGCTCTGAGAAGGCTGCTACTTCCTCCCTTCCTGAGAGCCCTTCCCTCCCCACCATGTCAGGGCCACAGCCAAGATGGCTACATATGTGACCAGCAGAGCAGGAGCTCAAGCCCACAGACAGACAGTCCCTAGGGACTACACAGGGCTCCTGGTTCCCTCTGCATTGCCCAGCCTCAGGTGTTGACCCTTGTCCCCACTGCCATGGTCTGCTTCGCCAGCTGCACTGCCACCCCCTCCCTCATTGTAGCACTCTGTAGAGGCTTCTCTGGCTGCCTCCACCAGATCCTGGATTCCGCGGGACTGGAACCCTGTGTGTCTGGCTGCCTCAGAGCCCCACTGGTCTCCCCACCATCACTCCCAAGGTGCACCACATGTATAATGTGCATCCTTACCTTCCCCACAAAAATTTTGATAAATGATATGTATTATACACAGCAAAATATAGTAATTTACAGTTCCCCAACAGCATTCCTTTTTCATACATATATTATATAGCAAGGAAGAATTAAAGTTTCAGATGAAATTAAGGTTGCTAATCAGTTGACCTTTAATAAAGAGATATATTCTCTATTACCTGGATAAGTCTAATGTAATCACAAAGGTCCTTATGTGAACAAGCAAGGAGGAGGCAAAGAAAGGTAAATTGAATTTACCTTTGCTGGTTTTCAGCACAAAGGGGGCTTCTAGGAATTTGGGAAGCTGCTAGAAGTTAGAAATGGCAAGAAAATGAATTTTCCCCCAAACTTCCAAAAAGGAATGCAACACTGCCAACACCTTGGTTTTAGTCCAGTGAGATCCATTTTGGATTTTGGATCGCAATGATAATAAATTTATATGGTTTTGAGCTACTAATTTCATAGGAACTTGATACAGCAGTAATAGAAAACTTCACAGTTTTGGGGGGTTTGTATTGGTTTTTTTGCTTTTCTTCTCAGAATAATAAATAAAGAGAGGATTTCAAGGAAGGGCAATGGATTTGTTTCTGTGTATGCCTATGAAGGCTTTACACTTAGCAATGCTATTTCAATTTTTTTTTTCAGGTTTGCTTTATTCATTGTGCAGACTCTTTATGTCATATATTGTGGGAAAGCCTGGATAAACATGGCCAGTGTAATTTAATCACAGACTTTTAAGTTCTCTGCTTTTAGTATGCACTGCAACCTCATGTCACTTAGAGAAGGAAATATGTGAAATTTAAAAATACTGTTAAAAAACCTAATCATATTGATTTCCCCAACTTAGAATATATAACCAGTTCTTAAGTGTTAGGCAGCAATTTCTCTCTTGAACAACATAAAAAAATGCATGTGAGGTTTGACTTGAGAACACAGAGGGGTTGTTTAAAATGCTAAAGAGATTATTTAAAAACATTTTTTCAAACACTATAAAAATATTGAAAAAGAAACAGCTGATGGACTAATGATTATTATTATTATCTGTCCATTATTTCCAATGCCTACTCAATATTTAACTAAGCAATATTTTCAAACTTTGGTTTGTTAGAGGTATAGCGAAGTTTAATTTAAGCATGTCGTGCCAGTGTAATGGAAGTAATAGGTTTACAGAAGAAAATGTCTTTAAGTTTGAAAGTTACTCTTATTTTGGCATTATCAACTGTTGTTTCATTCAGATAAATTTCGAGTTTCTCAGATGTCAGATAGTGATGATAAGATCCCAGATCATACATGGTACATTTCCATCCTGTCTCTCTCCATTATACTTTATTATACTGGATGATCTGGTCATACTAGGACAACCTTCTGTTCCCAGAATGTCCAGATTCTCTCTTACTTCTGGAACTGTGAGCACATTGTTCCTCTGTAGGAAATGTGGTGACCTCCTGACCTTCTTCAGCCAAGAAATTCTTCTATCCCTTGGTGGATTTCTGAGTCATCCAAGATTCAACTTCAGTTTAGAAGGTCTTTTTCTAGAGAGAGCTTTCCATGACTGATCCAAGGCTAATCTCAACGCTTCCTATGATGCTTTGTGTTCCTCAGAAATACTTTTAATGCCAACTTAATCCTATTGCAGCATGTTGAAATCGCCTTTTCATTTGTCTGTGTCCCTTAATTTCTGGAAGCTTCTTTAAGGCAAGCATTGTACCTTGCATGCATGTTATATCTCTAATATAGCAGAGTACGGGCATATAAGAGGATAGCAAAGGTTTTAAAGAAATCAGCTGATGAATACATAAAAGGCAGGGGAATGAGGTATTAAGAGAAATCAAAGGAGTAGAGGTTGGTCTTTTTTCTTTCCTCTGAATTTATAATCTCAGAGCTGGAAAATAGAAGTGATACTGTTTCTGGTATTGCCTCAGACCATTCCCATGGATTCTGATTTCCCAAGTTGTACTTGGAGCTTGATTTTGTGTTTTGTTTAATTTTTGTTTTAATTTCTATCTTGAAACATATTTAGAGGACAATATTATAAAATTTTATTTTGAAAATAACTTCTCTTGCTCTACAAGTTCTAATAATGAATTAGAACAAAATTTAAGGAAAATCTGGTTTGTACATTCTCCTTGGTCACCATCTACCCTACGCAAATGTCATTTTATTGTCATTGTTTAAAAAAATCCTTTCTCCAGCAACATTGTATAAATTCAACTTGTCAGAATTTGGAATGCACTTATTATAATTCTGAATTAATGAGGGGTGAGTGCATTTAGTACATAATTTTAGATTTATGCTTTCATGATATCTAATTACTTTCTTGGTAACCTTGCAATCTCAGCATAGGAAGGAACTTCTAAGCTTATCCCTACCAACCACTATTTTTACAGGTAAGGAAAACTGATTCCCTCTTCTGCAACTGACTGCTCAGGGACTACAGATGAGAGACATGAACTTCAAAGACCAATTTTGTGAACCCATGAATGTTCACATTATACCAGAATGATATAGTGCTACCATTCCATAATTCTTTGGTGAAACTAAACTTCTAATTAGAAAGCATGATTTGAGCTTTTGAGCTACACAAACAGACGTTGGCTAGTTACTCAAGGAAGCCAACATTCAGAGGGAGCAAGGGATGCTTACAAACTCCTGAAGCACCACATAGTGTCTTCAAATGTCCCATCACTGATATAAAACAGTGGGTAGGATGTTGCCTGCCCATTTTTAAATATAGATGCTTAAGCTTCCCTTAGAACATGGGTTTCAGGGATTACTTCAGAAAAATAGACTCCACCTTCTAGTCACTAGAAAACCTGTGTATTCTGCTCCTTACTTTCCAAGATTAACTCAGGATCATGATCATGCTTGGCTGGTGGTTTGCAAGAATCTTAAAAAAACTACAAAGGCGAAGAATGACACACCAGCTGTATTTCACTATCCCATAGAATAGCCAGTGGCTGCTGTCAAAAACAGTGGTTACTAGCTTCTGGGTATTTGAAATGTGGCTATTCCAAACTAGACATGCTAAATATATACTGGATTCAAAGACTTAATAAGAAAATATGAAGTTAAATATATTATTTTTAATATCAATTACACATTGAATTTATTTTAGATATATTGGGTTAAATAGCACCTTGTCCTTAATTTTTTCAATGTGATTGCTTAGAAACCTTTAAAATTATGTGTGTGATTTGTATATATATTTCCATGTGGCAATGCTACTTTGAGAGGTAGATATGATAGCTAGTATGAAAACTCTAGCACCAATGAATGAATAATACAAGGACTGGTAGTCACCAAACCATGATTACTGCAAACTGTATTATAACATGCAACATTTCAGCTTTAATCAGAATGGAAGACCATTGTATCCCAATATAATGTATATCATTAGACAGTTGGGCTCTAGACATATTCATATATGTCTCTGAGATTTGGGAGAATTATAAACTTATGGGAAAAAAGAGGAATGATTCTTCTCCACCCTTCCCACTCCATTATCTGTACCATACATACCCCATAAAGGATATGGAAAGTTATACCCACTTAAATGTTGCAAGCATTATAATTCTTTCTTATCCTAAAGATAGACCAACATCTCTTCTGGCTTGAGAACGAAAATTCTGAGGTAGAGTGAGGCATTGTTCTATGGATCATGAAAATGGGCTTTTATGAAAAGCAGATGGTTTATGGTTACATACATTCAAATTAAATTTTTCCAAATACATTTCCTAATGCTTAGTGTTACAGTTAAGGTTCAAAATGTTCTTTGGTGCTCACTTCCTTTGGAAGGAGATTATTCTGTGTATATACTTCCATTAGTCATACTTCTTTGAATACTCTGGATAGCAATCACAGACAGAAAATGATATGACTCTTCTTTCTACTATACAATGTACTACTGTATAGTATAGTATACTGTAGGCCTTTTAAATTATTAAATCAATATTATATACCTACCATAGAACCACCACAGTTGACCACCTCTATACAATGACCACCTCCTGAAGTAGACCTAATTTTTATAGACCAGATCTGTATCACATGTATGTATTAACACAGTAGGCCTAGTTCCTGATCTTGACCAGCACAGTTCATTCCAGTCCCTTGGATGGTCAACTTACAGAAGTTCTACTGTATTATATAATAATGTTGCCATAAATATTGCAGTGACACATGTAATATTTTCAAATATCAGTGTGTAAGAAATTGTAGTTAATTTTCCTACTAATCATTGAGGCCAGTAGGGAACAAGGAATGATATTCATTAATTGAGAAGAATAACTATTGAATATTAAGTTAGAATTTAGAGAAATGAACAATAATTTGATAATATTTATTAGTCTTTCAAGGAAATATACATAAAAACATCCTTCTTCAAACATAAGACAAAAAAGAATACAAGCAAACAAACTTCATTCCTCATTGTCAGGATTCTTCACTTAGAATTAATTTTAAAGACTATATTCAACTTTTTGTTTGTTTGTTTGTTTGTGAGATAGTCTCACTGTGTTGCTCTTGGTAGAGTGCGTGGCGTCACAGCTCACAGCAACCTCCAACTCCTGGGCTTATGTGATTCTCTTGCCTCAGCCTCCCGAGTAGCTAGGACTATAGCCACCACAACACCCGGCTGTTTTCTTGTTGCAGTTGTCATTGTTGTTTAGCATGCCTGGGCTGGTCTCAAACCCATCAGCCTCTGTGCATATGGCTGGTGCTATAACCAGCGCCATAACCACTGTGCTATGGGCACGAAGCCCACATTCAATTTTTTTAATAAAGTGAACTAAATTAATCATACTAAAACCAAGCTGTTCACAAGTATGTATGTGATATGTAATATATGTATATGTGTATGGAATAGCCAACTAGTAATTAGGAATAATTAGTTATTGTCAAAGAACTTACTGATTAGTGCCAAAGCCTAACATTGATAGAAATGTTGGCCATTAAAGATCAGGAAACACAATTTTTAAAAGTACAATAAATAAAATATAAATACATTACTGATCAGTATTCTTAACAAATCTTGAAGACTCCATGATCCACATTTTAACAAAGTTTGAATGCTAAAATTGGTCTCATGGGTGTTATGTGATTTAATGTCAATTAACTTTACTACCACCACCACAACAGGAAAAGGATTCTTGAATTTCAGTTAGGAAAAGTCTTACTTTCTAATTTTTCATTTTGTTGAAATCTTGAGTATCTCAGAATGGAAATATTTAGTAATTCTCTGAACTAGGACAAAGAGAGAGAGGAGATGTTAAAAAAATGGAAGGCACACTTTCCATGTCCTCCATTAAGAATTTTGGTAGACCTCTGCGGGAGACATGTAGCTAGTGAGATTAGAATTGGAGATCTAGTAGCAGATCCCAGCTACTGATATACAGATTTAATTTAAACATGTTATGAAATCTCTTACAATAAACTGTGTTGGTTTCAGGCCAGATTCAAACTCAGAGTACTAAGGCATTTAGAAGGATCCATGTTACCCCTGTTGTGGCCATGGTACTTCCACAAAGAGAAGTGAGAGGCCACATCAAGGCACATCACAAAGCCAAGGCATATATATCCCAGGTCTTCCATACCATACTTCAGGGATGGGCCCAGGAAATCCTGCCCAAACAGCCCAACCCGCTGCCAGGGCTTTCCAGGTCTTCCTCCATCTGGCTTCTCAAAAAAAACCTTTTGTTGCTATGGGTGCTCATCCATGGGCCCATGCGTGGGAGCCATATGGTTCTCTGGGAGAGATGTGGGGACAGAGAGCAGACACAGTAGGTCATGTGAGGGGGAGGGAGGTGGGGAGAGAAGAGGGGGTTCCTCTATCTTTCTGTCCAAAAGACCCAATGGGCCAGAAGTGTTGCCATTTTGGCATATTTTTTTAGACACATTAGGATTAAGACATCCACAAAATGGAAATTATTAAAAGAAAAGTATTTTGAGACATTTTCTCAAATATGCACCAGAATATCTGTATCATCTCTATCTATATCTGTATCTGTATCTATATCTAGCTATATTTATCTATATCAGCCTTATCTATATCATAATATTACATTTAAAGGAATTAAAATACTACTGACAATAAACTTTCATCAATGTCAAGAAAACGAAGCAATGTTTTCAAAGTTAGGAACAAAATACATATAAGTGTATTTTATATTTTGCAAAAGACATTTTCAATCATTCGATATTTCAGTTTACTTACTACTCACTCACCCAATATGAAAAAATTATTCAAGGGGTCCACCAGGAAAACAAAAACAGAGATCTTAACAAAAGGAAGATATGAAGCACAAGTACTAACGGAAGCCAATTATGGCCGTAAGAAGGAAGGAAGGAAGACGGCAGAGGATTAACTAGGTCCTAATACTTAGAAACTTCCTCTTCAAAAAGAAGAAAAATAAGGTAGAAGACTGCATTTTCTTTTTTTATAATGCCAGTAAAGTTACTTAGTTCTATAGTTAAAAATAATATTGGATTAGTTGCTATTTTTAAATTTTTTAAATCAACCTGTAGTGGTCCTAAATAAAGTAACAAGGCAATATTCATGATAAATCTTCATAATATAAAAATAAAATGAGAGCTAATTTTTTTTTCAGGTGAGAAAGGAGGGGAGGTAAAGAAAAGGTTTACTAACTACTACATCTTTTTTGAGGAGTAGGTAAACATTGCCTTAATAGATAATTTTTTAAAAATTGTCAAGCATAGTACTGTATTCAGAATGGCAATGACTAGAAGAACTAAGGAAAGAAATACACATAAATGCATAAAGAAGGAAGAGGAGAGGTGAGAGTGTATGTTTTTTAAATACTTGATTTTTAAAATGTGTCTCAGGGCAATGAATCATCTAATGGAGTATGTGAAACACTAATTCATGTGTAGGGTTGCAAAAATTGAACAGTTATTAAATAACTTTCTGTTACTGTTGACCTATCTTTAGTTTCAAATAAATGAGCAAAATAATTTAGAGCTGGGTATGGAACCCAGAGTGAAAAAAATATCTGCATTCTCACTGACTTGCGTCTAGATTGGTTTATGATAAAGGCAATGAATTCCTTATCATTGAGGTTGGAAGCAAATATTTCACATTATTTTTACTATGGGTTGTGAGGAAGAACTTCATAATTATGATAAAGGACACTGAACACTGAACAGTTCAGAAAAATGATGTATAGAAATAACAGGTGGGAATATTTGGGGAAGCTTGATATCACTTCTGTAATTTTCATGGTCTGAAACTCCTGAGCTCAAGCAATTCACCTGCCTCTGCCTCCCTGAGTGCTAGGATTATAGGCATAAGCCACCACGCCCAGCCAAACTTTGATATTTTTTATTGCTTTACTTTTATTATTGGCTGCATTTAGACTCAGGTTTTATTTAAGATGAAGACATAAGTGTTGAAATGTGCAACATGGTATTCTTTACTTTATGACTGAAAGACAAATTTTTGGCTATTGAAAATATCCTGAGTCAATCTGTTCTTGGAAATTTACCAGGCAAACTCTGCAGAGGTTTATATTAAGTTAGCACACCTTTCGATACTCATTCCTGGAGACTTTATTGAAGATTAATAATAGTCGTATGAATCACATATCATAATACGTTTTTATCCAGTAAGGTGCCATTTAACTTCTTAAATCCAAAACACACAGTGTGCAAGCTGTCCCAAACTCACGAACAGGTTGTTTTAGTACTTTGTTTGGAATTCACGACACATTTTCTTACAGAAATAAAGTTATGAATTGTGTTTTCATAACCAAGCCAGTCAACAAAAGCCTATTTAGTGCTAATAGGTTAGAGGCAGGGGGCTGGTGGTAAAAGGGTGGAGGGCAAGAAAACCATTTGATTTTCTTTCCTTTCTGAGGTGTAGGCTTTGCCTAAATAAAATAAGGAAGTGAATTTTGTCTTCTGCACTTCTGACTTCCCAATATGCATCTTCACCATTTTTCTGTTTCCTTCAACTTCGGTCCTATTGACTCAACTCCGTTGGAGACTGAGAGTTGGGAGAGTGATAGAGTAGCACACTGTCATTTTATCACATGTTCCAAATTCCAAAATTATATTCCCCTACTACATTGACTTGATTAATTTGCTGTAAGTTATAGATGACAGGCTCTTAATACCCATCTTATCTTCTTGTTACTGTTTTTCTTTTCCATCCACAAAGAGTTTGTATGAACTTAATGGTATTTCAAAATAGGTCACGAGGTTAAGTACAAAGTCCAATTACAATTAGGCAGAATGTTTTCGTTTATTTGGGGGAAAGGCCTGTCTTACAGCATCAGTATCCCCTTTTTCTAACTCCTTTCCTCCTTTTTCCCCTGTATTTGTTTTTTTTTTCAGCATATTCAATTCTTCTTCTAAGTCAACTGCTTTTTTTAAAAGAATGAAATTTTTTTTTTTGCTTTTGTTTTTTTTAACAGTTAATGTGTTGAAATTGAATATAGGGTCTCTGAAAGGGGGGTTTTCATGTGGAATGTTCTGTATACTCTATGCAAATAAATGGGATTCCATATATTACTATTTTAGACAGATATAGTTTACTGATTTTTGTGACAGTTGTAAATTCAAGTGAATTTATAGTGGACTTCTATGTCATATCCTAACTCACATTCATCTTATTATCTAAATCTACTCATAATTATGTGATTTCTGATCTTAGCAAATATTCTGTTTATTTTCTTTTTAATACAATAGGTAAAATTAGTGCAACCCCTGGATTTGTTTCTTGGGCTCTACTAAGTTTTACTTTTCTACATTTCTATCTTTCTTCTTTTCTCCTGTTTACCCTCCTCTTTTTTTTTTTTTTTCAAGTGTTTACCTCTTAGGAATGTGTTTACCTTTGTTTAAAGACACAGTCTCTAAGAGACTGAGAGTCCATGGAGACACTGTACAACCATTTCCCCAAGAATTAGTCAAACTGTGTCAAACTGTCTTGTGTTAGTTTCTTAGGAATTTGACAAAATAAATTTTAGATTTATTTAATTCCAGACAGAATATTTTTTTCTTTGATCAGTTAAGAGAATAGCATTTTATGACTGCCTAAGAGTCTCATTAAATTCTGTACTCTGAATGAATTTAAATTATTCCACTTTTAATTTTAAATCAGCTGTCTTAAAAGAGTTAAGTAAAAATTGATTCATTCTTTAAATTTATAAATTTATATTGTATATAAAATATTTCTTTTTCTGCATCCAGTGCTTGAGGTAGATAAAATGAATTGTATTAACTGTGTATAAGGCTGATGTCCATAGCTGGCATAGCTGGAAGGAACATATTGATTCTAATTTACCTATCAGAATTTTGTTTACAAGTCTGTTAAGAAGGGTAATCATTTGTTAGGTTAAAAATCAAGATTGGCTAAATACAAATTACAGGGCATAAGACTATTGAATTCCTTTCTAATCTTAATAAAAGCAAGAGTTGAGTAGTACCCGTTATGCTCGAGTCACCATTTGAAGTGCTTTATGTATGTTCATTTCATACATAACCTGATTAAGCATGTATCACAATCATCCTTGCCCTACTGATGGAGAAACTGAGGCTCAGACAGTAGCTAACGAGTGGCAGAGAACAAATGTGAAGTCAGCAGGTCAGCCCTAAGTCCCCTGGTCCTAATCACAACATCACACTGCCCCACTAGAAGGAAACATACTCCCTCCACAGCTTCTGTAACACAATCAGATGATTCATAATAGGGCACTGTAAGAAAGGACTGTAAGAAAGACAAAACAGGCTACAGTTCAGAACAACCAACACACCCATCAACACAAATGTTGGAAGAATGTTCATTTATATACATAAAGAATAAATAAGACCCTAATCAATGATTTGGTATTTTATTTTTTGTGGTTTATGCTTAATCCTGCTGTATGTTTTTAAAAAATGTTTTATACATATCAAATTACTTATATACCAAATTAATCTTAAGAATAAGGGTGTGGTTTGTGTCTGTTGATATTGTGTTAAGTTGTGAATAAGAAAGAAAAACAATAAAGGAAGATTTAGATGGTGCTCTTTCATTGGTTAGCTTATATATATATTGTGAGTGTTCTTTCATTTAAATAGAATATTTGAACATTTTCCATGTAGGCTACATGACTATTTCTAATTAGTAAGAGTCTAAAATGCCTACGTATAAGTACTAAAAACTAAAGTAAACTAATTTAATTTATTCTCATAACTGAAAAAAAAAATTATAAGGCAGATGTACTTCTATGTAAATAGAAGTGATTTACTTTTAGGTTATTATTGTAGCTTATTTTTTGTCAGCCTGCTTTTGTAGACTTTCCCCCGAAACATATATGTAGAATATTTTCTTCTTTAATATTTTATATTGTCTCATTTTCTCTTAATATGTATCACATTTTTTTGCCTATTGATTGCTCCTAATTCTTCTTTTTCTTTATCAGAATTTTCATTAATTTTCTTATCACTAAAACTCCACTGATAATCACTTGTTTTCTCCTTTCTGCCTTAATCCATTGATTTTAAAATTATGATCCCACAAATTACCTTTCTCTTTCATTTTCTTCCAAAATGATTCATTGTCTCATTGGCACTGTCTTGTCATTCCTGCCCAGAAATCTAGTGGTTTCAGAGAACTAATGAATGGACCTAAGTGTTTCAAGGAAGATCTTAATCTAGATTCTGAAAAGAAAGGAGATGGTTGGTTAAGAATGTATCTACCTGTGCTGGTCTTTTCCCCATAATCCTTTCATCATGTAATACTATTAGATTTTGTTTTGGGAAAGTTTTGTTTTCTTTTAACTTGGAGTGAGAGTGTAGAATTTGTCTGGGTTCCCTAAGGTAAACATCATTAGTGTCAATAAGTACAGCAAAACATAAAAAGAAATGGAAATTTCTATGTCAAAGAGATACCTGCATTCCTTCCTATGTTCACTTCAGAATTATTCAAAACAGCCAAGATGTGGAAGCAACCTAAGTGCCTATCTGTGGATGAAAGAATAAGAAAGCATAACAATAGTAGTGTCTACTTGTCTGTGGTTTTGCTTTGTGGGGTTTCAGTTGCTTTTAAATATGCTACAATAATATCAGGGAGGCCCCAAAGTTTGTGTGCAATTGAAAATAGTGTGCAATTCAAAATTGCACATGAACTTTATGGCCACCCTGTATTTTGTGAGAGAGAAACCACAGTCACATAACTTTGATCACAGTGTTTTATTATAATTTTTCTATTCTGTTATTAGTTCTTAATCTCTTACTCTGATTAATTTATAAACTTTATCATAGGTTTGTGTACAGGAAAAAACATACCATGTATAGAGTTCACTACTATCTCAGGTCTCTGGTATCCACTGGGGGTCTTGGGCTCTTGAATATATCCCCTGAATATAAGGGAAGCTATTATATATGTGCATGATGGAATACTATGCAGGCTTTAAGTGGATGGCAATTGATGTCATATGTATGCACAATGGAATATTATACAGCCTTTAAAAGGATGGCAAGTATGTCATTTGATAACATATGTGGGCATGGAGGGCATTATGCTAAGTGAAATAAGTGCAGAACAGAAAGACAAACACTCAAATATAAGTATGTTCTCACTTATATTTGGAATCAAAAAGTCAGTGACAGGGCAGCACCTGTAGCTCAGAGGAGTAGGATGCCAGCCCCATATGCAGGAGGTGGTGGGTTCAGACCCAGCCCCATCCAAAAACCACAAAAAAAAAAAGAAAGAAAAAGAAAAAGTCAGTGTCTCAGAGAGAGTAAAACCTGGTTACCCGCAGCTTAGAGGTTGGGGCAGTGAGGGATGCGGAAATGGGAGATTTTGCTCAAATTGTATAAAGCTTCAGAAGACTAGAGGAATAAGTTTTCATGATCTTTTGCACTGGTTGATGACCCCAATTAATAGTGATTTTATATTTCAAATTTTCTAAAAAATATATAGTTTTAATGTCCTCACCACAAAAAAGGGTAGGTTGTCAAAGAAACTTGATTGAGTCTTCCTGCTAAGTACACACATTTCAACATACCACATTGTGCCCCATAAATATACACAATTATTATTTTTCAATTAAAAAATAAATTTATTTAAAAAAACATAAAAAGGTAAACATTAAGGAATCTGCCCTGGATATTTTTAGTGATTTAACTTTTTCATTTTCTAATCCAATTCCCTACAATGTTTATGCTCCAAAATAATGAGAATTATTTCATACTAAAAAGACATTCATCTGTTTTTCAAACACAAAATTATGACATCTACATTTTTCATTTTCTAGACTTGGAAAAATGTGAACAAATATTCTTTCTCTGAATCAATGATATTGTTTACATGTTTGCCTTAATTTATATATTTTCAAGGTGAACCTCTCCACTTCGGGGGAAGAGGAAGTGGTAATTGTGTTTAAATCTCCCTGGATAAATTTGTGTCGGCTAAAGAGAAACAAGTCAATGGACACACCTGCTAAGATGATGATAATACTAAGAATAATGGAGAATAGCAAGTGTTGACAAGGATGTGGAGAAATTAGAGCCCTTATACATAGCTGGTGGGAATACTATGGAAATCAGTGTGGTGGTTCTTGAAAAAGCTAAATATAGAATTACCGTATGACTTGGTGATTTCACTCTTAGTTATATAGCCAAAAGAACTGAGAACAGGGACTTGAATAGATACTTGTATACCAGTGTTCACTGTGGCACTATGCACAGTGTCTGGTAGTGGGAAATAAGCCTAGTGTCCATTAGCAGATGAATAGATACAGAAATGTGATATATTCACACACAGAATAGTGTTGGCCACCCAGAAAGAAATGGTGCATGCTACAAGATAGCTGGACCTTAAGAGCTCTACGCTAAGTGAAGTAAGCCACACACCAAGAGACAAATACTGTATGAGCACACTTACATGAAATATCTGTAGTAGGAAATTCATAGAGATAGACCTAGAGGGGATAAAAGTTTTTTGTAAGTAGATAATGATAATGGTTGTACAACATTGTGAAGGTAATAAATGCCACTGAATTGTATGTTTTAAATGGGCAAATTATATGGCATATGAATTATATCTCAATAAAACTGTTCTAAAAAATAGCCAGGGGAAGGTTTGTGAGGTGCTCCTTTGTGAAGAACGGAGCCATGACTTTTCCATTTTTTGGATAAACTGTGGGTTTGCCCATACTGACTAGTGTAACAATATAAGACAGAAAATCATTGTGATCAACTGTTGCACAGCATGAGTGTTAGATGTTATAATAGGATGAACTTTGCCACACTGACATGGTATCATGCTCATGAAAGGTTTCTGGGATTCTCGGACTTGGTAGATTGCCCACTTAGCTGACCACAGAACTTTGGGATCCTTCTAATTAGAGAGTCATTGTCATATCCTTGAGTGCATGAAAAACACATGTGCTGTTTGCTGGTTTGTTAGTAAACCAAAATAATGCAACCCAGAACCCTACCCAACCATCCCTGGACTAGTACCTGTCTCTATAGTCTGAGTTAGCTCCCCATTGTTCCTGATATTACAAATTTTTTATGCCATGGAGAGCTATCACTTTCACCATGAAAATCAGTGAAATCATCAACATCTGAAAAAAACAGATGAAAACTAGGTTGAGCTAGCCTGTTCTAGAAATAGAGAAAAGTTACCTCGAAGAAATAGAATGTATACTGAAGCTTGAAGTGTCAGTAGATATTATGCAAACAAATATTTGGATAAAGATCATGCCAAACAGAGAAAATAGAGCACATGCCTCAGTTCAGAAATGATTCAGAATATCCTAGTGTAACAGAGTTAAACTGCTATGACTGGAGCTGGGTAGCAATAAGAAGGTGTTACATAGTCCATATTAAGGGTTTTATATTTTCTTCTATGTGAGAAACTGAAGACTCTGAAGGATTTTTAAACTTGAGAAATGACATGATCAGATTTTTGTTTGAAGAACATCAATCTGGGCACTGTGTGGGAAAAATGGATTAGAGAGGGCAAGAGTGGGTAGTTAGACTAATTAAGATAAACTTACAATATTTTTGCAGCAGATGGTGATGTTTTAGACTATTACGGTGACAATGACTGGGGAGATAATTAAATAATTCAAGATATAGTTAAGAAATAGAACTAAAATGACTTGGAGACTGGATAGATTTGGGAGAAGGTGGGAGGGAAACATGTCAAGAATAATTGACTTTTAGCTTTTTGGCACAAACAGTGGGGTTGATGTTTGACTCCCTCTATCATGATAGAAAACTTGGGATGGAGGGTACGGAGGTGTTGAGTTTACTTTGGGGACACATTGAGTTTGACATGCGTATAAGACATCTAAGAAGAGTTACAAATTAGAAGAGGGATCTGGGATAGACATGTGAGAGTCTTGATGTATAGGTGTTATTGACAATAAAGGATTAAATGAAATCATTCAGTTGAAGAGGAAAGAGTGAGAAGAGACGCTCAAACCAAGTAGTTCAAACATTCGAAGGTTGAGCATAGGGAGGAAGTTACTAAAAGAAATCCAAAATGGAGACAACAGAGAACAGAAATGAAGAAATAGAAGAGAGTGCTGAGTAAAGGAGGGTCTCTTCCTCCATTCTGGGCTGCTGTCACAGAATACCTGAGTCAAGATAACTTATAATGAACAGAAATTTCTGTTCTGGTGGCTGGGAAGGCCAAAAGCAGGATGACAGAATCTGGTGAGAGCTTTCTTCTTGTACTATCCCATGGAAGATGGAAGGGGAGATGAGGGAAAGGGAGAGAGCAAGGGGGAGGAGACCAAACTTGTCCTTCTATAAGGAGCCCATTCCTACTGAACCGACCCACTCTCATTATAAAGCCATCACTCCCTTCAGAGGGTCTGAGCTCTTATAAGGCCCCGCCTCTCAACACTACCACGTTAGTTTCCAACACATAAACTTTGGCAGACACATTCAAACCATAGTAGAGGGCTTGGGAAAGGTCAAGTCATATGAGACCTGAAGAATTTCTACTGGATTTGGTAACGTGGAGGTTATTGTTAATCTAGAAATAGCAGTTTTGGTGGCATCACCTGTGGGTGAAATCCACACTGTATTTCATTGAGAAGTGAATGCAAGCTTGTTACATGGTAACCGTAAGTGTACACATCTCTTTGAGGAAGCTTAGCTGAACAAAGTGTCAAAAAGTACTAGAGACACTGATGTAGTACACATTCTGGACTATCAGCTGTTTAACCTTTTGCAAAGTACTGACTGTCTCTGGTTCTGTGCTCCAATCTATATGAAATGAATATTACAAACATGAATGCCTACCACAAATGGTTGGTTGAAGAGCAGAGTGTTTGTAACAATATATGACAAGCGTTTGTGACAATGCTAAAGAAGGACTTAATAAATATGGCTATGCTCATCCTTGATATGGCCATTATAACATCCTTGTATAGCCACAAAGCTAAACTTAGTATTCTTCAAAAAATTTCTAGCAGGGAACATGGAAGCCTGGACACTCAGAGGCTATAGCCAGGAAAAATTAAGGTCATTTTATCCTAAATAATAATTTTAATTATTTATTACCAATACTTGTTGAGAGATCCTTCCTATCCTCCATTCTCTTGTACCCAAAGGTGTGTTACTATTTACGGTTCCTACCGTCACACGATGTTTTACTGCAGAGATAAAATGTGGTGTTTTTAGTTATAACCATTGGATTAAAATTATTGAGAAATCATAGGTATATTTTAAAATTATTGTTTTTAATTAGAAAAATCATCTATCTGGGGAACCGTTATTCTTGATAGACTTTATATCCGTTTCCTATTTGCTCCTGTATGTCGCATATTGTCTGTATAATTTTGTGAAAAGAAACCTTTTGCAGATACAAAATTACTAGATTAAGACATAATTTAAAACATTTTGCATATTCAGTTACCTCTTATATTTCCTAGCTATGTATATTTAATATACCTTTCCAAAGACCAGTTAGGTTTTTCATTTTGCTCGGTTTCAATTGGCTCTTATGTTGTAATGGATCTATTTTAAACAGTTATATTTCACATTGCAATTTAAAATGTTCAGTTCATTACTATGGACCCACCTAGTGTCGACTCTTCAAATTCATTTCCTTACCCTGGATATATGCTTAGGCTGTATATCATAGAAATCGGATAATAAATGAAATGCTTAAATAATCTTAACATTTAAAAGCTCATTTCAGATGCTTAATGTTTTCGTTTCTTCTCTCCTGGTAAGCATCGCATGCAACATAAACAATCTGAAAATAATTGCCTATGGGTTAAACAGACAGCTGCTAGAATGCATCTTATTGCTCTTTTCAGCATCATTCACTCAAGAGGAAAATATAATCACCGGTATGAAGAGCAGTATTATTGAAAGAGGTCATTTTGCATAGGAATTTGTGTGATTTATTTTATATGCTGGAATTATTTTTTAAGTTTATAAACAATACCTCATTGGCTATAATAGCTGCTAATACTTACATGACGCTTCAGTTTACAAAGCATTTTTCACACTCACAGTATTATTAAATATTCACGCGATCTTTGCAAGATAGGTATTGTTATCCCCAGTTTGCAAACAGGACAGCTGAGGATCAGAGAGGTTATAGGTCAGAACTAGAAGTTGAACTTGGGTCCTTGGACGTGATGTAACAACTGTGTTTATTCAATATACAGGGCGGCCATAAAGTTTGTGTGCAATTTAAAATAGTTGTCTACATATATTGCTTCTGAGATTTCTCAAACAAGGCAGTCAATACATATGTATTACAATTAGCTATATCAGCATGCACGTTCTGTAAAATTTGGCCTGGCTAGTAGGATGTAAAGTGCCATTGTTCACAAATTGGCCTACTTACTAATTAAATTAATAAAACTGATCAACATATGTTTTCTTCATTGCATTTTTGCATTTCTGGCCAAAAAAAATTATTTTATTTAGATCAACCTAATTTAAATCCATTTATATTCACCCCAATATAAAACTTGTGACTTAGATGTTTCTGATGAGAATCAGTGAACAAAATTTCCTGCCTTCCAGTTTTTGCCTAAACAGAAAGAGACTTGGCCCTTTCCCCATTCTGGGAGGAGAAAAAGCCCAGTACAGGCCATTTATCGAAACAGCTTTCTTTGGACATTGGTTTTCTTTATGAAGAAATTTGTAAAGGTAGGGAGGTAAAGTGGTGGAGAACCAGTGGAGGGGGGGGGTGTAGTTGAAAAGGTTATAGGTTCCTATTCCATTTTCCTCTACACACCTGTGCCTCAACCTCAAGATCTGAATATGTGCGGAGGAAACATTTTGCTGCTTCTTTGAAATCTCAAATGTGTAATGAAATAAACTGCATCCAGTGATGGGACATCACAGAAACTTCTATCCCTGAATATCACTGGGATCTGCTCAGTCAGTCCAAAGGGGCTACATAGCCAATTGCAGGAATGTAAAAATACACCGCTTCGGTCTGAATGTTTGTGTTGTGTTGTGGTTTTTAGACTCACAGTATCACCAGAGGATGGTGACTCCTAACACAGAGGCTCAGTGTCCCATTTGTACAGGAAATTGTCCCGTACATATTGCAATGCTGGAATGCTTTACCTTTAGTTTCAAGTCTGGGGTCTCTGCCACCACCTGCCTAGGGAGGCTGATGATGTGGAGGCGGGACCTAACAGTCACGCTCTGGTCGCTGGTGTTGAACCATACGTGGTCAGTAAATCTTAAGGACACGCTGATAGGCAGGTAACCCCTCCCCTGGAACACAGCTGGGCATGCCCCCCAGGAGTGCTCAGACTCGTGGTCATTATTAGTGTTCAGGCCTCCAAGGATGCCTTTGACCACCTGCTCCGGACTCTGAATGTGGGCAGGTTTCACGGGCTTCCCAAGAAGGCAAGTGACGGCAGCACCCACATCCTGATTATACATAGTACATCTACCGTGTGGAAGGTGGCGCCCTGCGTAGGGCACACTGAAAGCGTGCATCAACACGTCGGTGTTGACGGCCATTCAAGGCCTGTTCCCTTCCTTCCCACAGTGCCTGCGTTGGGGCTGCTGGGAGCCAGCTTCAGGCGCCCTGACCCTGGCCTGCCTTGCCCTGCAGAGGCTTGCTGCTCTAATGGCTGCTGCTTCAAAATTTGTTCTTTGCTGAAGCAAAGTCCAGCCAGCAAATTTTTTGATATGTGGGTCACTGTCAAAGCCTCTTTTCTCAAAGTGGACCATAAGTTAGTAGAAACATGTTTGTTTTGTAGATACATGGGTGCTTATACTATGTGTATTTTTATCAATAACAGTGCACTTATATTTACCATTATCTAACAAAACCAGTTTTACTCTATTTGAAATGCTTAAAGTGCTTGAAAAACACTGAGGCAAATGATTACACTGAATAGAAGTAGAAGTAATAAAGTACCTTGAAAACACTCAGGGGAGCTGGACTTCCCACTCTGAGACAACAGACAACCTCGTCTATGAGTATAATTATGCTAACTTTAACTCCCTTTTCAAGGCTGGCCTTGAAGAAGATGTGAACACATTACATGCTTGTAGATGGCCTGTATTGGTACTGCTATGCTGCTGGGCCACTAAGTATCTTTCAAGGAAGCATAAAACAGTGACTTGGGTTTGTCTTTTCTGCCCCCAGAATGGTTGCAAAGTAAATGAAGGGCATATTAAATGATTGTTTCTGAGGAATACATATAAATTGTGAGAAATATGGTAACAAGTACAGTCATATATAGTATACGGAGACATTGGAAAAAATAATATATATAAAGAAGACAAACTTGTAATAATGAAAGTATTTTATGGCATAGGTTATATTTATGAATATTTTACATTATTTTAGAATCTTAATATTAAGATAAACATACAATGTATCTCTCGTTGTATATCACAATTTGTTCCCGCAACCATTTAGAATTATTTGGATGTACTGTTTGCAAACTATGCTTTGAAGAGAGAGAGGTTTAGTGGAATGCTATTCCAGCCTCCTTTGCACAAGCAAAAATTCACCCCATTCTCTATTTAAATATTTCTATTCTTCCTTATTTATTTATTTATTTATTTAGAGAGTGTTTTAAAGCTAAAAAGTTTGAAGACCACTCCTTCAGCTTTACATGAGCCAGGTCATAACTAAGTTTCTTAGGAGCCTGGTTTTGTTTGCAGAATGCCTATTTACAATAGTGTGTACCTCTAATGCAAAAACTATTCATTGAATAAAATATATACTGTTCCCATTTTTTGTGCTTCATGCAGGCGTGTATACATGCTAGCCTCATGCTATAGCCAGTTATAATCTTATTGATCATATCCCTGAATGCCCTCTAAAGTCAGGTTATTAAGTTTACCTATCTAGTCCTCCCTAATACTGAATTTTGCTCTTACGTGGATCCATCAGATTCAAGGTCCAAGAACATTTCCCTGAGTCCTCCATCTGCTTTGATAATTTCTGAAACTATAGGATGCAGCTAAAAGCTTTTATATTTGTCAGAAAAACATGGTTCTATGCTTGTGACAGGAATTATAGAGAGATATGAGATAAATGTTTTGTTTTTTAGGTAATAGGATATAGGTGACGTCTCATCTGAGTTTTCATGACTAGTTTTAAGTTCAGGCAGCATTTCTTGTTTTCTCCTGCGTTTCAACATGTTAGCAGGCAGCTTCCTATTTGTTAATTGGATTAAGAACTTGTTTAAATATGTTTTAATTTAGAAGTGGTGGTTGCTTTCGGTACCTAGAGATGCATCCGTTAGAATGTTCTTTTATGTAATAGTGCAGTTTCCTTATAAAAGAATTTGTTTGCTTTTTTTAAACCAAAAGAGGCTGGGTGTCTGTAATATATATATAGTGGTATTGATTGTTCCCCTTGCCATGCTTCCAGAATATCAGGATGATAAGGGAAAATCTGTAGATTCTCTTCATTTAATTTAACAGTTTTAATTGGACAGGATCATTATTACATTTTCTTTTAGTGAATTGTGGGTTTCTTTTCCAGTGAATCAAAATGTTCAGGTTGCTTATGAAGTTCAGCCCTTGGCATAATGTCACTAATGATTTCTACAGTACCTTGAAATAAAGCAACAGGAAAATCTATCAACAAAGAGATATAACTGGAATATTTTTAGATCAAAAATAAGGTTTGACTCGTTCACACAAGAAGAAAAGGACAACAGTGGGCACTTGCATATTTGATTACTTTAAATGCAATCAAAATGGCAGTGACTGCCTAATTGCCAAAATAGCATCTGGACACATGGAAAAATGGAACGGCAGTTGTGTTTGACAGGGTTTACTGCCATTATGAAATTAATAAAGAGGTCCATTATGTTATGAAAGCAGAGGCTATTCCCTTACTTTTTCTCAAAATTTTAGACAATTTTTTTTTAAATTTCAGCATTCTTTCTTTGACTTGTGCATTTTTCCTGCCATTTGCCTTCGGTGGATCCTTTTTTTTCTAATGCAATTCCTAATGCAGAGACCCTAAGTTGTTTCTAAAGTCTGTCTATGGAAAGGAATAAAATATTTCTGTGTGTGTGTGTGTGTGTGTGTGTGTGTGTTTGCCGGGGGGAGGGGAAGGAAGAGCTATAGATTTTCTGGTTTCTTTTTTGCCAGAAATGAACTCTCTTTGGACTTTTAGGAGTACCTCTCACTAGTGACGATCTAATTGCCAAAACTAATGGCTTTTAAAACAGACCTATTTTTATTTAACTCTTTGTGGTTGTCTTTTTTCAAAATGTTACCCCCTTTCCTGGTGCAATGTTTGCCCACCTTGTCACAGGCTTTCATGCTTATGAAATAAAAATTAATGATCTTTGCATGTATGTCAGTATAATTCCTCATATCGAATTTGAAATCGCTGTTACATACTCAGTAATTATGTCAAACTCAATGTAAGTGATCACTTTTCCTACATAAAGGTTCCAGCTTTGCAAACTACGTGCATAGCACCACTGCTGTCCACGGACTTTGGCACTACACCACATGTTGTTTCTGATATTTTAATCCTTTTCTAGAGAAGGCTTGTTTGAGAAAGTCATATTTAAACTTCAGTGTAAAGTTGGAGGTGGGAAAGCATGTCCCAAGCTTGAGAAACAGATTATGCAATAGCCTAGTAATACCAGTATACATGCAGTGAGGGTCCATAAGTCCTCTGATTTTTTTTTTTTCTTCAATTGGAGGATGCCATGGTATTGTAATGCTGCACAATGGTCTTGGGGATAAAATAATGAAAAGACAAGCATCTGTCTTATAGAGCTTAGAGCCAAGTGGTAGGAATTTATGTCTTACTGGGTCTTGTGGAAGAAGAATGACAGGTGATCAGGATAAGATTCCAATAGGGACAGGTAACTCAACCAATCGTTAAGGCATAGTAGACATTGGCCTGATAAATTGGGGGGAGGAAGAGGGGAAGATATTCCCGGAGTAATGTATGGTTCAAACAAAAGCACAGAGGAAGAAATATGTACCAGCAACTACGTAAGTTGGTTGTATTTGGAGCATGAAGTTCATGATACATAGGGAGAGATAAGGCTGAATAAGGAGACCAGATCGAAGCATAAAACATCATATATGATGTGTTAAGGAGTTTTGATTTATGATATCAATTATCATTTCTCAATCTTGAGTTATATACCGATGTCATTTTTAAAAAATTATATGTACCCAAAATATATATTCACTGGAATCTTTGGATTTCAGTTAAAAATTCATTTCAGAAACAAAAATTGTAGTTTATGAAGGCATCTTTAAATTGAAATTTATTATTATAAATGAGACTTTTGGTTGTTCTAGCAGGTAGAATGATTTTTTACCAATAAAACACATCTATCTGAGTTCTGCTGGTCTGAAATATGAGAATCACTGTGTGTAGTTGATAGGCAAACACTGGGGCGATTTTAGTGAATCAGATGAACATTTAAACAATTTATGTACATTTACATTTTTAGGAAACATAATAGATTTACTTCACATTCAAAATAAAAATATAGAAAGCTAAAAAATATACAGTGAAAAGTTGTAATCTCAAATCTGTGTCTCCCTCACCTAGTTCTCACCTTCCCTTGCTCTCATGATTTATAAGCATTTATTTTTTTTTATGTGCCTTTCTGAAGTTTTCTTATACACAATAAAGCCGAAAGAAATTGGATGTGTATTATTTTCACAAATTTTGTACCATAATATATTAGTGTTCAGTTATGTACCTGGCTTTTTTCACCTATATAATCAATTTAAATATTAAAATTCTTTTCATATCGATGCATAGATAAATTTCTTGTTTTTTAAACAGTTGTGTAACATTCCGCTATGGTGTTGCATTTTTAATTAAGGGACATTGGGTTGTTACCAATCCTTTGCTATTTCAGCGACTAACTTAGAATACGTAGCCTTCTGCACATGTGAAATTCCTAACAAATTACCAGAAGTGGTATTGCATTTGTAATTTTTATAGACATTTCTAAATCGCCATCCATATGGCTTATTTCAATCTACATTTCTATTGGTAATATTTGAGGATGCCTCTTTCCATAACTTAAAGTTTTTGTGATGTTAACCCCACTTTTTCTGTGAATTATGTATTTTTTCTTGTTTGTGTTACCCCTAGGGTTTTGGGTTGGCCATGGGTCATCTGTATGTTGTTTTGATTGGATGCAGCTGGGATCCTTTTAGTTGTTAAGTCTCTTTTTAGTCTAGGACCCAAGTTGATGGACTAGCCCCTACCTGGGATTTGCTGTTTTCAGGGTGGAAGACAGGAATAAGAGAAGTTGGCTGAGCCAAATCAAACATTCATGCAGACAGTACCATATTGCAAGTAACATGTCTGAGACTAATTCAGCGAGGGTAAAAGGTAAACATCATCTGTGGGGAAGTATTGCAAGGGAAAGAACAAATTACTTAGGAATGAATAATACAATACCTTTCAAAGATTTTATTTTTTGCCACACTGGTAGATTAAAAAAATGGTAATTATCACACTATATAGGTGAAAATTACAATTTCATTATAATGGAAGACATTGAACATCTCTCATCTGGGTAAGAACATTTTCTATTTCCTTTTCTTTGAACATTTTTATTATTTGCCTGTTTTACTTTTGGATTGTTGATCTTTTTCTGCCCTGATTTCAAAGAGTTCTTTACACACTGTGGAGAGTACTCCTTTCCTCACATATGGTAATGTTGCCTGTTATTTGATTTGTTTATGGTACCTTTTGTCCTTCAGAAGTTGTTGGTGTTTGTATAGCTGGATTTGTGAGTCTTTTATTTTATGACTTCTGAATTATGATCCATTGTTTGTAAGAACCTCTGTTCTCCAAGCTTATATTCGAGATTATTCATGTTACCTTCTAGTACTTTATGGTTTTAGTCTTTGCATTTAAATCTTGATCCATTTGGCATTTATATCCCTACCCATACTGGTCATGAGATACCCATACAGTATTAGTTGAATGTCACTCATATTATTTACTATTAGACTATATTAACTACCTACTGTTTTTTTTCCTCTACTTTTTAAAAATATTTCATTGGTTTTTCAAATCGTTCAATACTATGTCACATTAATCATTGAAATTTTATATTGTGTTTTAATTTCCAATAAGCTAAGCCCTCATTCTTTTCATTTTTCAGCATTTTTCTGATTATTTTCATACAAGTTTTTGACTTAGTTTATTGGTTTAAACATATGCTAATATTTTAAATTGGAATTCATTAAATTTACACATTAATTTGGGAAGAATTGGTATTTTTATAATATTGATGCTACCTATCCAGGAACTTGGTATGTCTTTCCTTATTATTTTAAAGCTTTCTTTAAATAGATCTTGTAATATGAATGAGATTATTCTTAGATACATTGTCTTCTGTGTTACTAATACTAATGGGGTCTTTTTCCTGTTATCTCTAATAACTGAGTGTTATCATAGATATGAAAGCTATTGATTTCTACATATTACTTTCATTTCCCTTTGTAATTCTGAATTCTCATAGGGATTCTGGAGTTTTTCAAATATTTCCTTAATATAGATCTTATTAAGTACAGCAAATTGATTCTAAATTTGTGTGGTCAGAAGTGGATCATCTTATTTTAACATCTCTCTTTACTTAAACTCTCCCACAAAATTTTGCTTCACAAAATAATACTTTCATTATTGTTGTTTTTAAAAACAGCTCTCTTGTAGAGTAGAATAGATACTAGGTTTGTAATCAAAAGTCACGTTCAAATCATCTTTTTTCTCTTATTAGTTGGGAAGTCAGATTCCAGTTCATTTTTGTTTCTGCAGTTTCCTTTAGATTTGTTAAGAAAATTAACAAAATTAAACTATGTGAAAATTATTGATTTCTTGTTAGCAAGAATTTGATAATTTTTTGAAACGGGCTAGATAGACTGTCTCATGTCCTGAACTAGTAAATAATTCTATGAAAAAAAATAGTTAATGTGTCTCCACGTTTTATCTAAGTGTTTTGTCCAGAAAAAATGCTCAGTAGAAACATTAGATATATTGATTCCTTCTTTTTTCTTTCAATATGTCTAGTAAAATTCAGGGTACACTCTTAGTATATGGACCATGCTTATTATGTTGATTTTGTCATTAGTATTAAAAACAATGGCTTAGCTATTTAGGCTAAATAAATCTGGAGTTAGGTGCCCATACCATGAATAGTATACATGACCTTAGATATATGTTTTTATTTTCCTTTTTTTTTGCAGATTTTTGCCAGGCCTGGGCTTAAACCTGCCACCCCCAGTATATGGGGCCAGCACCCTACTCCTTGAGCCACAGGCGCCGCCCTATTTTTATTTTCTTAAGATGTTCTTAGGATGCTAGCATAGCTTACAAATGCCTTATAGTCTTTTAAACTATGATTTGACTTTACTGAAGATTTAAAAGTAAACATTTCTATTACAGATCCATCATCTTTTTATTTAACATAAGTATTTATTTAGTTAACATATGTAAGTATTTCTATAGCAATATATGATTTTATACATAAGCAGTTATTTAAGCTTAAGACAATTTCAAATATTATCTTTTTTTTCATTTGTGAAAGTATGTAGTTTAGACAATGAAATTTTAATATATAGATGGTTTTAAATACAAGTATAAATTAAAGGTCCTAAATGCTTAGTGAGTAGTTGAATGAGTTCGATTGATAATGCCTATTTTCCTATACTTTCATCTTGTGCATAGTGTGACTAAATTATTTTCAAAATTGTGGCATAAGTCATTTTTATCAATAATAACATAAAAAAAGCTGTCTATTTGGCAACAGTTCTTCAGACTGTACATAAAATATATTTTTACATATCGGTTTTCTCATTGCCTGTTAGTATTTTTAACATTACAGATTTTAGTTTGCCTTTGAACTTCTCACTTGCTATTTTGAAATTCTGGTTCAAGACAAAATCCCTTGTGTTTATTTTCCCCCACATACCAGTCATTGTTCTATCAATTACCTACATAAGGTGTTCACTGTAGTAAGAAACGGCTTTTATTTCTCTTACTGAATTAGGTAATACTAAGAAATAGAATTGTACTTATAACAGAAAATGAAAATTATGACTTGAAAATTCAAGCACAAAAAACTTTCAGAATCACAAACTGATGAATTTACTCCTACAATTACTTCTTTTGAAACCATCATCATTTTTATGGCCAATTAAATTCTTCTGGTTATTATGCCTTAGTGAAACTTTCCCAAATCCACTTTGATTACTAAGAAAATTTATTTTCTTCACTGTGTGATATTGCTGTACGAGTGTAGGGTTATGACATACTTTAGGGGTCAAAATAAACTGCCAATTATAGGGACCATGCTGAAAACTTTTTTAAAAGGATGAATATAGTTTTTATAACTAAGAAGGGCAAGACATTTTATTTGGGGAGTTTTAAAGTGCTTTATCAAAGAAGAGATTATAGAACACAAGTTTAGAGTTGAAAGGGACCTGAGAATCATGTTCTCTGAGACTTAGGCAAGACTACGTTGTTGGTAAGGAAAAGAGCGGAGGCTTAGCTATTGGTATAATTTCCTCCTCTGTGGTATTCTAGACGCAAGTAGACTGAGCAGTGTTAATAGGTAACATTCTCATTTACTGTGAATAAGATTTATTTGTCATTCACTTAGTACATAACCAAAGGAGGATACGGAGAAATAGACAAGCGTGGTTAACTCAAAAATGAAGGAATTCATGGAAATATTTTCATGCTCAGTTTTCACTCTCATTTCTGCTCTGCGTTAATATAAAGAAGTATAGGGCATCTATAAAGTTCATGTGCATTTTTTTTTTAAATTGCCCATGAACTTTTTGGACACTCTGTATATATGTAGTATCTATATGCTGGGAAAATTCTTCTGAATGATGGGTACTAAAATAGTTTGCACTTTATAGCAGTATAAGGTGCCTCTGTATAAAATTTTAGGGTAGTATGTTCCCTGAATTTTTTTCCAGGTTGAAAAATTACAATGGACAAAGTTTGGTGGCCAAGAGTACTTTTTAAAGGCATAGATCTAGGCAAATGGCTTCTCTTCTCAGAGATGACAGGAAGGTCCTGAGTTGCAAATATCTACTCACACTTACAAACAGAGGTTGTTACAGTGAGTCCCCAAGTTACATACCTCCAGATGACTCGCACTTACAAACAGGGGCTATGATAGGTAAAGGTACCTGTTCCAACTTATATATAAATTCAACTTAAGAACAAACTTACAGGACCTATCTCATTGCACAGCTTAGGGGCTGCCTACATGTGGATTCTTCACTCAAGAGAAGCCTTTTGAATTTTATTATCAGAATATTGGACTATGACCTTCGCATCCTCATAAACTAACAACCATTAGATATCACCGCTTATCATAAGGAGAGATGATTATGCAGTGAGTAAAAAAAATTAAGAAAGCACTGATTTAGTTGATGTTATTTTCTAACTGATGCTATTGCCTGAAATAATTTATTTCTTCCTGTAAGACAGAAACTTCATTGCAAAGTGGTTGCGTGGGGATCCAAATATTGGCCTCTGTATTTTCCCTGGGATTCTAAAAATTATAAACATATTAGGAAAGGGAAACTTTAGGTATTATTCTTAAAAAGAGAGCCGGATTACATGTCTAGCAGTACTAATTTTAGAGATTGTTTATTGGTGTAAATAATATGAGAAGGCTATTCTTTAACTGTTTTAATTGTTCCTTAAAGAACTATCTTTGATATCAAATTATCTGTAAGAACAAAAGGACCATCTTTGGCCAACTTAACTTTTTCCAAAATTGGGGCATCCAGTTAGCATTAAAACATACTTACATATTAAGCACTTTACTGTGTACATAATACTTAATTGCCGTTATCTTATATTAGAAGATAAAATAACATTCAGTGCTTTTCAAGAACTTTGGAGGAAGATGGCATAACTTTGATGCCGTCCATCTCTGTGTTAAATTCGAGGACTTCTCATTTGTTATTGAGGTAATCAGTCTTCATAGCTAATGTAGTTCTTTGACTTACATGAGATAATATATTTAACAAATATGTATCATGTACTTGGTCCTCAAGACATAAAAGCTATTTTAAAAAATTATCTCAAGTTATTCTGAAAAAATAGGTAAATAATTAGATCTAACAGTGGGAACCATTACTGTAAGTGACATCACGTCTTCTAAGGAGGATGACACTATAGTAACTAAGGTGAAAGTGTTCCTGAGGAACTCTAATTTTTCAGAGATGCAATCTGAATGTGACTGCACTGTGAATTCTAACTAAGGAACTGACAAGAGCAAGCATATGAAGTAGAAAAACCTTGAACTTGTAGGCTATTGTATGATAATTCCCCGGCATGCATGTATTATGGGAAATTGAATTTTAGGTTTGTAAAAATAGAGAGTAGGTTGTTAAATGTCTAATGTGTTTTTCTGAAGAGATCCAATGTTACAAGACTCTAGTCTACTCCAAATCAAAGTCTTAAGCTACTTGTGGTAGTGAGCTTGCTAGGTGTCTGGTGAACACTGGTTGGAAGTTCCTATTATTTTTCTGTTTTTGAAAGAGTTTTTTATTTTTATTCTTAACTCTTTTGTGATAAAGCAAAGGAGTCCAGGAAAACATCATTTTCTTAATGCCTCTTATGTCACGTTAAGGTAATATGATGTTAGTACTGTCTGATGCTAACAAGCTTTAAATTCATAGTAGTTCTAATGGTAAAAGTTTTGTTTCTTAAAACCTGTCTTCTCAGTTCCATGAAGGATGGAAACTGTAGCTTGTTAGTCAGGGCACATATCAAATATTAAAGTGTAATCTGTTCCTAAGACTAAATATTTCAATATAAGTTATTAAAATAGAATATGTTTAATAATTCTATCCTAAAATAGAGGAAGAAAAGATAATGTCCTTTGCAAATGAGGAAAGCAATTGTAGAAATATTTGCTTGAAAAAAATATCTGGAAAGGGGTTAAATGGGGGAATAACTTGTTTATGATCTTAAAACTCCTTGATATTCTCTTTGAGAATTTTCCAGTAGTGTTCTTGAGCGTATCGTACATTTCCTTAGCCTGTGGGAGTCTCCTTTTTATATTTGCAGTGGAAACCCCAGGAGCTCCAAAGCACACTTTTTCATGTTCATCTCATTTTCTATATACTGCAACAGCACCGTCAAAGAGACTCATTCCGTGTAAACACTTTCCTGGGGTTTGCATTGTACTTTGGGCTTTGGTCATCTCCGAAGATAGATTTGTGTTTGTCTATCTGTGTTTATAGATAATATTTGCATTACTCACCATGTTGAGTATTGTTTAGTTAAGGTCTCATCTCTGGGTTTTGTTCATTTGCTTATTCATTTTGTCTTTAGCTTTTCTTACCATATTTACCTTGGAAGGCTGGGACAATTAATTTGAAATTTTGTCGTGTGTGTGTGTTTGTAATTACATTTGTTATGAATTTTTCTTGAATTCCTCTGTGAAAGCCATAGCACTTAACATGTTGGCAAGTATTTAATAGTTGTTACGTGAATATTAACAGGTATCTCAATCCATATATATACATAGTATCAAACATTCTGGAATTCTCCTTACTGGAGCATAGCAAACACTACATTGGAGGATTAGTTTTCATGTAAAGAATAATAGATATATAAGCAATCTAATATGTTAAGTTTTTCAGATAATTAATAAAGAATATAGATTTATTTAATGGATACTATGTACTAGTCATGAGCACATTTAATATTTAAATACTTTAACATTTAATGTAAAATAAAAGATTATTTCAAAGTAATAGTAATCTTTTATTAAACCTTAGATTGATTGGATTATTTTAGTCAACTTAATAAAATAACCAGTGGCAAAATTTGACTAAAATCTTTTAGACCCATCTTCCTTTTTGCTGATGCCCTAAATCTGACAGAAATGATAATTTATAGTATAGAATTTAAAAGAAAGAAAACGTTTATGGCCTAGCAAGGTCCATTTTAAAATATTCTATGGAACCATCAAATATAGTATGAGCCTGACAGTGAGACTTTATAAAATGTGGTTTTTGATAACAATTACCTGAAAAGCTTTTAGGTCACTTAAAAAAGGAGCGCCATCTTTAGATTTCACTCAGTGATGAATTCCGGCAAGTCTGTATTAGGGTGCCACACAAGAAATAGGGACATAGAAGATCTGACTTGGACTAACAAATGGGCTACCAGCTAGTCATATGCTTTGAAAACTATTTGGCCCACGTTGGAACCCTGGGAAAATGAGGGCTATACCTACCTACCCCTTTCCATACCCCATGAGTGAATCCCTGACCAACATTTCTGGAGAGCTTAGAGTTTCATTAGTTCCAATTACCATTATTAGGATGATCATCCTCTATTTGGCAAATTTTCTGTCTCCTAACGAGTCTCCTTCAACTCTTTCAGCAAAGCGATTGTGCAAGAAATAATTTGTTTTGAATGGCTCCAGGAATGTTTAGAGAATATGTTGAGATCTGAGACTAACTTTTCAAGGCGTTTAACATTTCCTATATGTTCTTTGTGTTTATGTGGCATGTGTATACTTACAGAGACCCATATTAAGTGCTATAAAAACAAAACCAAAGACAAAGAAGATTCCGAGATGAACATTTTTTCCTTTCTACTGTAGCTGGCTTCAAACACTCTTCCTTACCTGCTCTGGTGACCTTCCGGATTAGAGTTTCAGAGAAACAACCAGAGGTAGTAGCGGTAGCAAGACAGCAGCTGGGACCATACGGATCTCAGCATCCTGCCTTATGGCCATTATCTTTGTTTCTATCTTTATGCTGCCACGATGTCTCCTTCTTGTGCTCTCTCTGCGTCCTCTCCTCCCTGCCTCCTCCTCTTCCTGACTCCAGCTCCCCTGGCTCCTGTAACTTACCCATCCTCCTTCCTCA